>JAOEGS010021434.1:0-87778 GCA_025447755.1 Corythornis vintsioides | reverse complement strand
TTTATAAAGAAGGCTGAAATAAGGCTCAACCCCAAAGAACCTAAACACACATTGCAAAACAAGAAAGAAAAGAACACTTGTGTACCTAATATTGTATAGTCATGTTTATGTACCCTCATCTTGGTAAAATCAAGCTTTTGATGCCTTTAGTTAATCTTCAAAGTTCTTTTCAATGTTGTGTAAGCCTATATTCACGCCCTTCCAATAACTCATTACGCCCATCTCCTAAGGCACCTAAAATTTCAACACCTGCTGTAGATGTGTTCAAATATGCAACATTACAGCTAAATACTCCTGAAGGACTGCCAAAGATACACAATTTACAGAATATTCATCACAGGATCTTGTAATGGAGTTCATAGGACTGTAATCACATAGTCCTTACAACAGTCCTAGTAGTTAGTACAGACTTGAATGACCTACCTGCATACAGATTAATGGAGTGCAGAATTTAGAGCCATGCACAATAGGGCACCAAGCAAGAAACAGTAGAAAGTGCATGAGGAAATGGATGGCTCCTCAGAAAACTGCACACCTATTTTGAGGCTTGGCTAAGGACTGCTCTCCTTAGGTTCAAAAGATTCATTTCCATTTACCAGCTAGTAGTTTACAGAAGAATACAAACTTTGTATACTGAAACCCTAAATCAAGGAAACAAAATCTATTTCCAGTATGGATGGCCCTGAAGCATCCATATTACAGTACTTGATATGCATTTGCATGAAAAAAAAAAAAAAATATATGAAGATACTAAACAAAGATATTATATAGGCATGCTGACAACAATCTCTGCACAATCTAAATGCAAATGCAATGAGAGTTTTACTGAGTTTTCTTCCCATTCTTCCTGATCAGTAGGAGGTAGAATATTGCTACATTTGTGATGAAAACATAAGACAGTATAAATGTCTTTGGACATAAGTTCAAATTATTAACATTTTGTAACCACAGGAAACAAGTCATATTCTTTCATCACAGGATAAAGTACTACCTTCAAGTACAACACATATTTTAATTCAGATCTCAGTAATAAGGATTTAACTTTCATACACCAGCAAACATGTATAACCCTTCAGATCTCCAAATGAATTTAAATGGAAGAATCTGATAGAACAGCTATTTAACACAGCATAAAATGGAACATTTTGAGATCTAATCTGCATGTAAGACATCTTTACAAAAAGCTTCCAGTAAAACCAAAGCATTTATTACTTAATATCTCCATATTTGTTCTATTTCAGGAGTTCCAATAACTCCCACATCCTTCAAAAAATGGAGCCAAGCATAAGGAACTTTTTCCAGAAAACAAAAAATATTACAAGATTAAAAAAAATGTTTAAGTTGGGGTTAGACAAATTTGTTAAATTACATAATTGAAAGTATATCCTCTAGAACTCAGAGACTATAACAGACAGATGAACATGCAGCATGTTTACATACTTAAAATGAAGATCTTTGAAAGTAAAGTGAGTTTCCACTATTCCTGTAGTTTTCACTCTAGTCCTGAGAACATCTTGTTGGGTTGGAATGTAGCTGGTTTGTGCTATCCTGTCCAAGTCGTTCAAGTAACTGAAGGTAAAAAATAAATACTGCTTTCAGTTATTCACACAATAATTACAAATAATTCCTGAAGTTCTAGGTCCATTCCTTTCTTTCTTAAAACAGCTATCACCAAGATAAAGCAACAAAAAAACCCCAAAATAAAAGAACCACCACCACCAAAAAAAATCCACAAAAAAAACCAACCAAAAAACAATCAAACCCCAAAAAAACCTGACAGCAAACTTATTATCCCCTCATTTTTCCAAGGTGTTTTGAAATAAGCTTTAGAAACACAAATATATTTCATCCTCAAAAGAAAACATACACACAATTCTTCAAAGAACTCTTCAAATCCCAAAATGCAAACATGACTCCAACATACACCAGTGTTACTTGCATTAACCAGAACACCACGAACTTTGTACCCTGCTAACTACAAGTTACTTTGAAACTATACCCAAAGCTCAAAATTACCCTGGATTTGGTAACAGGTATGAAAAGAACAACTGAGCATTTGGGTCAGAATTAATGTGCTTGAGAAAACACTACAGAACAATTAACTTTCTCTTGAGAATTTCTAATTGCGCAACTTTGCCACTACAAATTAATTCAGAATGATAAAGCTTTAAAAACCTGCCTTCTAAGAACAGAATCAGTTATGCCATTCTTTACCATCTTACCTCTCCCTTGGACTCATTTCCTTAACTGACATACTATTATTTGCTGCCATCACATCTTCTCACACACAATTCCTTACCATTTTATTTTTTTAATGAAGTACTTTAGCATAGAAGACATATCCTGATTGCCACCTTTGCTCAACACAATTCTAACAGAGACTGTTAATTAACCAAGAAAATGCCAGTGTTGAGCCACAGGACAAAGTGTATTATGAACATTAAAGTAGTATCCTTGCTAATAAAGATTACTAAGGATAAACATCACAATCAAGTTTCTTTGACATGTTCATATACTGAACAGGTACTCAAGTCATGTTTTTGTGACAAAAATGCTATTTTAAAACATCTTAAAGTAATTTGTCTTCCTTAAGGGGAATAAGGACTGATAAGAACACAACTCAAATTCATTATACCACATCTCTTCCTTTTCAACCTGGAGCATTTTGACCCAAGTAGATAATATTTTAGCCCAGATACTTCTACATTTTCCACCTACATAGGAGCAGAATTCCTCAAAAGATGATACTTGCCCTATATTCCTTTAGCTACTACTTAGAAGACAGAGAGAATCTTGTTTATCACACAGTACTTACTAGGCAGCAGAGTCATTAAGCTGGTACTCTCGAGATCGGTTGAAACAAGCTTGAACTCCACTGTCTTTCCACAGTCTCTTGATAACTCCAGCAAGCTCTGCTGTCATAAATCCTTCTTCTGCTGCTCCAGCTAACACAAAGAGTTGTCGAGCATCATCCTTTAGGATGTAAACAGAAAGAGACATAACAGTGAGAAATACAAAAGCATTGTCATCTAAGAACTATATTCAGCAAGCAAAAAACACTCTTAACTTGGTAAAAATTAATGTAACCAAACAGAAAAATGTGAAGGAAAATAATTCAGGTTTGTGTTCTGCATAGGATATTAAATCCCATGTTCTTCAACAGAAAAAGACTAGCATAGCAAATTTCTCATTAAAGCTTTTTTTGCCCTGTTTATAACTTTAACTAAGTTTCTATAACAGAAGTAGTAACATTTTTTGCTCAAGTCTAAAGTTAACCTTATTTGTTTACAAAACAGCATAAACTGAATAGAATGGTTATAATGCATATTAGAACCTTTAGAAATGCAGATGCTTATTGACTGACTGAAGGAAACATGTTAAGCACTTGAGTTTCAAAAAACAACTTTGAAAATTACGAATGATCATTTCTTCCCAAAACATTCATCACGAAATAGAGAAATACTTAAAACCTTTCCAGATAAATCAGTTACAAATATCCATTACCTTAATTACTCTCAAGTGATGAAGTTTTTTTTGGTAATGTGATAACAAGCAAACATTAATTTTTTTAAGAGAGCAAATGTTGGATTAAGACTATATATCATGACTGTCTTTGAGAGGGAGGCTAATGGAGTACAAGTTGTCAATCCACCAGTCTCCTTTAACAGAATTTAACCAGCTGGGTACCTTCATCCAACTTTGACTGTAGAAAGAAACTTATGTTAGACCCTGTAAGGCACTGGAAACAGAAGATAGCAGCTGGGTAGAAGAAACACATTCACATTAGTAGTCTCCTGGGGGTTGCTGCTTGACCTTGGTTATTAGCTGTATGTGATCTAATACCAAGGTATGTCTGCCAGAGAAAAATCAGCATACTTGTGGCTTGCAAGTACTACCCACAGCATGTACTGTTTGTCCAGTAATTAAGAGAACAGATAATACTGCAAAGGAAGGAAGTAGAAAAGAGAGACTCTCTTTTTAGGCACATCAGCTGGGAACTGAAAGTATTTCAAGAAAGAAGAGGATTAAAAAGAGCAGCATATAAAGTTATTCTCTCAAAAGAATAAGTGGGGATATGGGGCAAATCTGTAGGAAAATCTGGTTCTGTCATCTTTGCTGTTCAAACAATGAACCCACAGCATTTTCAGGGTAAGCACAGAAAGCAGTGATTGTTCTAAAGATACTGTCCTCTGTAGACTTAAGCAATCAAAGATTATGACAGCCAGCAGGAAAACTGTTTACAGATGGATTGAGTAATACTGATAGTCACAGCTTGAAAACAAAAAGCTTCCAGCTCAGTCAACTCAAGGCAAACCTTTAAGAGATTTATAAATATAAATGTATGTATAACCATGTAGTTATACATATGAACAACAGATATCTGATATGTAGTTCAAAGTCTTTTGAAAGCTGGAGTAGTTACAAACCTAGAAGTATTTGTTGATTTAACAGAATACCAATTACTGTAACATGCACACAACAAACCATGGACAACTAATAAAAATTCAATGGATTGTACTTAATAATCCATAGAAAGGCCAGAGCAATACAGATCAAAGGGTTGGACAGTCAGAGCTCACAGACTGTAGTTTGAGCAAGATGTCTGCATAAAACAACCTGAAATGATCATTCTGGTCTTCAGTACTGTTTGTAAACAGCACCTGCCAAGGACCCATAACTCATACAAGCAGATTTTTAAGAAAAAACAAAATACTAAGACATGATGGAAATAGCTTAGAAACAGTTTTGTCAGGAATGATGATGACATTTTAAACCTAACATGGTCTGACTTTCAAACATACAGAATTTTCTCTTTCAAACACCTCCTGTCTCCACAAAATGGGTGAAAGGGTCAAGAGGAGGCAGAACAACAGAAAGATTTTTAGCTTTTCAAAAAAGCTCAACTGTTAGTCTCTGTTACCCCCTTTTCTAAGGATGGCAAGCACTACACACACAAGTGAGACAGCATGCCATTATGAAGTCCTCTTTTCATTGTTAACCAGTACTGGATACTCTACACTGTTATGAGGCAGCTTCCTCTCTGGGTATCACTATTTTTTTAATCAAATTTCATAAATGAGGTAAAGAAAGTTAACCATCTCTCTAGCTAATTACAACAAATATCACACTCAGGAAATGGTGCACAGTCCTTTAAAGCATAATCACTACATGGCACTCAAACACTGTTTCTACTTTAAGTAGTACTGGAATGCCCTGTAGGACAAAGGAATGTGGAATGCACAGCACTCCAGACTGACCATAACTGAAGTTGATGGTGTCATCTGTGGTCCCTTGATTCAATAGCTTTAAAAAAAATGAAAACATTCAACTCACTGCTTTACCATTAGTCTTATGACAGAAACAAAAGTATGATTTTCTGAACAAACTTTCCCATATCTTGAGAGTAAAACCCTCAAAATACTCAGCTCAGAAATTTAAGAAAAGTCTGAATGCAGCAGTTATCATCAGGAGTACAATTTTGAGCCTTTTATTTTCTGCTGTAACTATATACTTTTTTTTTAAGTGAGTTTGATGAATAACCAGAGTTCTGAATTCCTTTTTTCCATTTTTTTATATTACAATTGGCAAGAATCCAGTACTGACTTTCCAGAACAGTGTTCCTCTGAATAAAGGACCACTAAGACCTGCCTAAGTGCAAAAGGATGGACAGCTATTTTAAAATTATCTGTGTCAAGTTTACCTCATCATTTATATAGTTTCCTGAAGCCAAATATTCAGATTACTTCAAATTTATATTGTATATAAAATAGCCCTCAGAATTTTCTTGTCAGTCACTTTATCTGCTGACACTTGAATTTACTTCATTTTCTCTTACTATTTATTTAGTAACTAACATGAATTTACCATCTGCCTCTTTCCAACATTAACTGCCAGACTCCAGAAAGGACTCATCTCACAAATCTTGAGCTAACACACTGTTGCTACCCTGGAAAACTTTAATCTTAATAGAAGACAACAGCAAACAAGAGAACAAATGTAGAGGAATAACAAAAGAAAATTAAGCTTTTACTAACTATGTTTACAACTGAAGAGGTTTCAGGTAGAATTAACATATGTACATAAAATAATGACTATCAAGGAGTAAAATCAAAATTAACTAATAATTCATGACTGAAAATCAGATTAGATTCCAGATACAACTTTATGACCCAGTGCATGCAATCTTATGAACATTTGTCTTCCTTATGACAACCATGCATAATGCATTTCACAAGGTCACTAAAGGTATACTCCCTAATGTTTATAAATTGCTTTTCAAGCACTAAGATCTTGAACATAATACTTTGTCATGAATGAAGAATTTACATACTGTGTCTTATTTTTCAAGACCTATCATTCCTCCCAAATGGCAATTCAACCTTAATTTAAGTATTTTCCAGTCTTGTTATGCCAAAATATCTCTCAGACTACCTTACATACTTATTTCAATACATGAATAGCAAAGGAATTTCTCCCATTTTTCTTGCAAGACAGACATAATGTGGCTAGATCCTGCTTCAAAAACTCTATACTGTTGAGCATTCCATACTCTTGATTTCTATGGAAATAAACACACAAGTCCCAAATTAAGTTCCAGTGTTATTCAGACTAAGAACCCTAATGATCAATTTCAGCACTGTAGCAGAGGGCATTTCTGTAACCAGAGAACAAGCAAAAACACTTAGCTAAGCATTTTACAGAGAGAATCAGAACACCTAACCTCATGTCCAAATGTGGGCATAATCAGGGTCACCACAGATTATATATATATATATACACTTATATATATGTATAGGGTTAGGAGTGGCAAAAAAAAATAAACCAAAAGAATCAGTTCTGCAGACCAAGAGGTGGAATAGACACATCAGGAGTTTGTATGTGGAACATTAGCTGAAATAAGATGGGTAAAATGAAGAAAAGCTTGGAAAAAATGGGATACCAGCATAAGTACTCTGCCCATGTCTCTGCTCTGAGTGAAATGAAGTCATCCACACCAGAAATCAGTATGGAATAGGATCAAGCTCAGAGGCTGGAAATATTTTAAGCACTCCTGTGTCTATTAACTAACTGAGAAATGCAGAGTGTAGCATCAGGTGTGTTTAAGGAACATGAAGATGTCCAACTTCAATGACTTACAGACCATAACATGCCACAAGTGCATCAAAAAAAAGTGCACAGATTAACATCTTTCAAAAAATACTCAAAGTTTAGATGTTTAGTTCTCCTAATTTAGAGAGAATCTAGAGAACTTTATATAAACCAAAGAGCTGTGAGTCAATCCAGTGCTGATTGCTCTGCAGGTCACCTTGCCATGTAATGATAGCATTTAGTTTTCAATTAAACTTTGGATCCTAAAAATAATTTTTTTTTTGGCTACCAAGTTGGGTTTTTTTTCCAGGAAATAGTAACAGACAGAAAAAAAAAAAAAAAGAGAATGGATATTTTAGCTGTATTTCTATGTATGTATTTCAATACTCACAGCCCTGGTTGGATCACCAAAGTCTATCTTCAACCTCCCCATTGCTCTAATGATAGCAATAATGGACTGAATGGTGTTACTGTAGACAACAGCTTTGTACTGTTTACATTCTTCTTCTGAATAACCAGCTTCATGGATAATCCTATGAAAGGAAAAAAGATAAATTCCCTATTCAAATAATAATTACTTTTAAAATCTCTATTACAGTATTTCACCATACTTACTTCATTTGTTTGACAATTGTGCTTTTCCCTGATTCACCAGCTCCTGAAAAACAAATGTGTTAACATCCATTAGAGTAGACTTCTACTCATCTTTGCAAATGCATTTAAGTTTCTATGCTTCAAATACCTAACCAATATAAAAACTTTCAATAGCTAATAGTACATTTGTTACAAATTATATTAAAATGTGAGTGTTTCAAGCTGGAGGATTCAAAAATCAAGATATTTTAAGGACAAATCATTCAGCTGTACAAAGTCCTATCTTTTTTCACCTAACCAAAAACCTCCTTTATAAAACTCTCCACACTCTATTAAAAACAAGAGGAAAGAAACAGTAGAAGGATGCTCAGTTAGAGGCTGGTACCCATAGCATACAAGGAAAGCTAAACAGAACTGCACTTGTAACCCTGAAAAGACCACAGGAGTTGGGGCAGTGGGTTGTATGCAATTGCTGTCCTCTCCATAAAATCTACTTAATAAACAATAAACTACAGTAAACTCCTAGAGGTGCACAACAAAAGGATGTGAGGCAATCAAGAAGCTGTAACACAGTTTCACAGAGATGGGGCAAGGAACCTATCCACCTGGAAGAGGTCAAGGACTGGAACCAATTGCACACAGATGAAGTAGGAACTCAGCCTTGGAGATCTTCAAGATTCAGTAAGACAAGGCTCTGAACAACCTTAGCTATTTTGAAGTTAGTCTGTCTTTGAACCAAGGGTTGAACTAAATGACCTCTAGAGGTTTCTTCCAACTCAGAATGTTATTTGATGTCAGTATAACAACAGAACATTCCCATATTTCAACTATTATATAGTGATGTCTTTGGGATATTCCTCCCATTAAATAGTAGCTTCATGACAAGCTCAAACCAATTCCAAACTTACTGCCAGAAGTTATCCCACTGCCTCCCCAGCACTGCTACTAATGTGACCAGACTACCCTTCTTCCAACACACACTAGCATGAGTCTGAGCACCAAGAGGAGCTCCTGTGTTGCAGAAGTAGCTAAGGAAGAGAGTAGAACTGTCAGCATTAATCTAAGGCTGTCATTAGCTAATGCCCAAGTAAAAGACATCTTTTTTTAAACCTGTCAGTTTCTTTAGAGAGTAGCAATAGTTCTCAGACTCTAAGCTGACAAGGAAGTTCAGTATCAGTATATTAATATAAATAGAAAAGAGACACCAGTCCAAAAGTCATTTGTGATAGTGACATACAAAAATTTTATACACCAAATTAATAATGTGCAAATACCTAATTATGTATTTAGGGACAAATGGGACAAAAGTGTAAAGATTAGCTTTATTAAATTACTATAATTTGCTTTGGGTTAATACTTTTTTATTAAAACAATCTGAAGAAAGCATATACCCCTACATTCAACAGCAAATTTGGAGATGTTAAGAAATATTCCTACATTACATTTACATCACCTTGTGAAGTGCTACTTCTATTAAAAATTTACTACATTTGATCATCCAAAGCAGGTCACCATCAAAGATAGTCACAGATTCGAAATTTAATTATTTTGTATATACCTTTTACTCAGTTCTTCCTAAGTCGGATATGTATATTTATCTTTGCTGTTAGAATTCACATATATATATATATACACAATACCTAGCACTCTCATAAAAGCCCCCTTTTTCTTTAACTGCATGCTAAAATGACTGCAGCTTGCCTAATAATCTTCACAAAGTATGTAAGGAAAAAAAATAAAAATCACACCTTACTCTGTCTATTCACTACTGAAAGGAGATTCATTATTTTTGCACTTCTGAATGCAGAGCTGAGCCACATTTTCTAATGGATGCATTTGTAAAATTTCCTTCTTTACCTCAGTGTAAGTTGCACATCCAGGAAAATGAGAAGTAACTCTGTTTCAGAAAGTTTTTGACAGGAGAAAGCAGTATTAAGTATTTCATGTTGACAGCTGCACATAAAATGTCAGAGCTAGCTGTACTGTCACTACCAAACCCTACCCAAATTTAGACAGACTGGATTGTATATTCCTCAATCGTCTAGTAAAGGATGCTATTTATTGCCCCTAAAGTGAGATACTTGATTTCAGCTTTGCTACTGCCAGTAATTTGGACACTCTTATTGGCTCAGTTACTATTTATGTATAGCATAAAAAAAATCTTAATAAAAAGACATGACAGTTCTGCTCAGATTAGAAAAGCAGCAGTGTCTAAGTTCTGAAGTTGAAAGAACAGTTAGCATTTTTGCTTACTTTTAAGTAAAAGTCTAAGCTGCCGGGTCATCATTTTGACACAAGGTCATCATTTTGACACAAAGAAGTTTTAATAACTGGTGAGTATTTTCATCTCTTGCACAGTCAGTTCTTTGTGTGGTTCTCACAAAGAAAAAAAAAAAAGAAAAGAAAAAAGAAAAAAAAAGGACCTCCTACAAGAATCTAATTTAAATCACAGAACTTAAAAGAACTTTTATTCACATAGTTCAGTAGGCATATAGCTTCAATTAAATCTAATACTCCTTACATCTGATTAACAGAAAGCAGTTAAGTCCCCATATATGTTTATGCAGATTGACAAGGTATGGAAGCAAAGCTTGTCTAACCCAACTGGTATATGATCTAAGCCAAGAAACGGAAGGACTGTGTTTTCCCTCAGATTCTACTATCATCTGAAGGGTCTCCTGCCTCAAAGTTTTGTAACCAGGCTCTCCCTTCACATGTCAATGTTTGCACAGCTACCATTAGCACCATCCAGAGCAGTCATTTGCCTGGAGCCAGCAAGAGTTATGAAAGCACTCAGTGAATTAATACCTAGCACCTGAACCCAAGCCTATAACTAACCCTACTGCACCATCCATTCACAGTTAACCTGAGGGGCAGCTAAATAAGAAGGACTAAATTTACATTGTAAGCCTTTCAAAGGCAACTTTCATCTTTGGAAACAGAGAAAAAAAAATATAAATCTATGTATTGTCACTTTTGGAAAAACAACCAAAAAAACATTTAGCAGATCAACATCACAATAACACTCTGAAGGAACTGAGTAGTTCCTTCCTCAAATCCTTAAATTAAAACAGCTAAAGCAGCATTTGATTCTCCAAGCTTCTATTTGGCCAGTTACACAGTAAGTTAAAAATATTAAGACAGACTCAGTTAAATTGGAAAAGACCCTTAAGATAAGTCCAAGTGATTCTGTGGATCTAGGATACGACTCACTACTGTCAAATTGTAGCAAAAATAATTTTAGACACATTCGATATTCTTTTACTTTTAGAATGGAGTAGGTCTGTGTGTAAAAACAATTGAAATAAGTACCTTATAATTTGATTAGAAATAATAGGTCAGCAAAAACATTACTTTAATCTACTCAATGTCTCATGATTTATTATCCCACACACTGCCTACATTGTAAGCATTCCAGAACTACAAATTTCTGGAACAAATGCACCCAAGCACAGATATTGCTGTTTGTAAGCACTCAACTACCAATAATAATATTTTTAACTTGTAAAGTATTTGCTAATTGCTTACAGAAGAAACTAATCAAATAAATAATAATAATAACATAATAGTTACAAATATACTTCTCACACTAATGCACAAAAAAAAAAAAACCACAGAAATTTGGGGAGAGCTTTGAATGCCCAATTAAATTGAACAAAGGAACAGAATCCTCAAACAAATAGAACAGCCTATATATTGCCAGAAGAGAGTTCCAATATGGCCAAGAGTAATTAAGACACAACTTTCAATAGGTGCTTGTCAGCTTTTCAGACTGTAAAGCAGGAGACCTGCACCACATTAACTTAAAGGCACAGATGCAAAATTTAAAATAAGCCACATTGACTTATAGGTTCTTGGATCCACCTCCTGTGAAGTCTTTTCCCTGACACTCTCCTATGCAGTCTTCTGTCAGACACTACTATCTCACAGTAGAAAGCACAAGATGAACAGTGTCTGTTCCTCAGCTGCTAAAAGATAAATGCCCAGTGCTATCTACTGGTTTTGCTACAGGGCCAGGAAGCTCCTACAAAAGCACGTGGCAAGCAGACAGCTTAGAAGTGTTATCTGAAATTTATCACCTCACAACACGTTACCACACAAGACTGAAATTAGAATGCAAGGTGCTAATTGTTGTTACTACATTCAAATAAATCAGTGCTAGTATGAGAAATCCACAGTGGAAACTGGTTGCTACAAATCCACTCTACAGGCTGACCATTAAATGCAACATGTTCTGACAAGCACACACACTGCTCCATGTCCTGGAAAAATTTACTGTTTATGTCTTGTGTCATCACTCCCCCTTTTTAAAGCCACCCAACAGTTACACTTCTTGTCTACCACTACCTTTGTATTCTTTTCATTTTTGGACAGTTTATGTTCCCTTTCACATCATCAACCAAAGGTTGACCATACTTATTGCTTATAAGGTGGCATTAGTTTTGGAATTTCCGTAACTACTGCAATTTGAATGTGTCAGGAAACTGAATGACTTGAAGCTGTCTGAATAACAACTGGAAGAAAATACTTCTTTAACTTAACCATGTAGTAATAGTGTGAATCCCACATTACGTCACTGGCTGAAACCACAAGAATAACAGATTCTATAATTGTGGCACTGACTCAGATAAAATCTGAGATCATTCTCAAGGTTTCAGTAGCTGCATGCTGGCTTACTTCTACAAAAGCACTATTTCAATCTATAAGCCTGTGTCACTTTTATCAATTCCCTAACAAGCCAAGAAATACAACTATTTCTTTCCTAGGTCTTCAGTATTGCTCCTAGTAGATGTTTGTAACCAATATTACACAATAAAATACCATTTAGGAACATCATTAATATTAAAACATCATCTCAAGCAACAAGTGCATATTAACTCAGGTTAGCATACTGTGTGTTTATTCAGGTCTAGACTTCCATTAAACTCCTTTATGTTTCTTAGATACCTAGGCTATTATTATAGCAAATGCATAAGGAAGTGATAAAGACTGTATTAGCTAGCTTAATATTAGAACAATTAAAAAGTATGGGTTTGCATTTACTATAACCTCTGCAACTCAGTGAATTCTAAAAAATAAAGCTTATGCTGAAAGGAGCAGTTCTCATGCTCTGTTTTTCAAACCTTAAGGTAAGTTTTGCTCACATTTTTATCTTTCCAAGTACAAACTGAGTTTCCAGCTATTTCAAATTTTTTATTAGTGCTTAGTATCTTACGACTTAGTATTTTATGACAAGGTTTAATGAAATCACTTTGCTTAGAATTTTATGTCATAAGCAGACACCTTAGCAGACATGTCTGCTATGTGCATAAAACTGCACAACACACTTGAATGCAAGCAGCTTTTGAATACAACATATATAGCTCTTCAAAACTGTTCTTATATTTATATTCTTCAATTGTTTCAAATTACTGAGTATACAGCTACATACATCACTTACACCATAACCATATTGTGGACTCATTGCCTGACTATAAGAATGCAAGTACAATCCCAAGTGTCATATTTCCCAAACTATGAAACATTCAAAAGGAAATACAGTACCTTGGAATTGAATCTACTTCAAAAATACATTTTTGTCGAGAAAGTGTAAGAGGTCTCTTAAACAGTATTATTGCCTTAGAGAGGAACAGTGCCATTGTACTTTAAATTCAATTAAGATACAGGAAAGGCTTCCTTTGCACAAGATGCCAAACCCAGCAGGAATGTGACAAACTGAGACTCAAAGGCTTGGAAATGAACTCTTATGCCAGAAATTAAATAAGGAATGAATGAACATTTAGGGATGAAAACCACATAGTAATCATGCTTGCTGCCTGACAACTATGTCTTGCCACTACTGGCTAAAACGTTTGTGCCTTCAGGTTCATCTAACATGTCAATGGTGCCAGCAGTTTAGTAAGATTATCAGTTAACTACTTACATGTATCAAAGGCCAGCCTCCACACTACCATCTTCTAAAACATTTGGTAATCTCCTCAAAATTCAAAGTTCAGAAATTTGTTTGCGTTTGTAATGGATCTTCACTAGTGTTCTCTTCAAAATTAAAATAGGATTTAAATTTGTTAAACAAAGAGGTTATCTTCCTCTGTATGTAGCAGTATGTCCATAAACAATCAGTACATAATTTGGAACCATGGTATGAAACAACAAAGGCCTTCTCAAACATGAGTTTGAGTGTAAAATGTGTATGAACATACTACAAAAGATAAATACTAAGTGCTCCAACAGAAAGAACCACCACTTTTACAATCTTTACCAAGACCATTACCATCAGTTTCTACCAACAGTCAAGCATCCAGACCTCCAAATATATATCTAGTAAACATCCAGAATTTTTTTCAGTTAAATTCTTCATGTCCTTCCTAAACTTTCCCATGCATAACTTGAGGCCATTACCTCGTCATAGCACTACCTCGGAAAAGTGACCAGAAAACCTCTCTACAATCTCCTGTAGAGAGCAGTAAGGTCTCCCCTCAACCTCCTTTTCTCCAGACTAAATAGCTCAGTTGCCTCAGCCACTCCTCGCAAGACTCATTCTCTACAGCCCTAACCAGCTTGACCTTCTCTGGACCCACTCCAACACCTCAAAGGTTTTTTTTTGTACCGAGGTGACAAAATCTGCACACTGTACTCAAAGTGCAGCCTCATTAATCACAACCAAAAATACTTCACAATCAATTCCCCACTGCAAGGAAGGCATACTTCATGCAGGTTATTCTGGCAGAGAGGTACAACAAAAGAACTTTGAATTCACAGCATATTTTCATCTCAGGTTCCACTTCCAATTCAGAACACTATTGTTCTATTATCTACAATTATAACAGATTCCACTGTCCATGCTATCTAGTGTCACTACATAACTGTACAAAGAGTTGGGAAAACCAGAAAGCAAAGTGCTTGCATACCTATCAAAATAGGAAAAAGAACTCTCAAGCACATCTCAACTGTTTTTTATTCAAGTCTACTTGTCATGTATCACCAAGGCACTACTTGCTAATGAGATAGATGGGTTACTATCAAAGTTTGTACCAGGGCAGTTATACTGAAAGCTAGCCATTATAAAAGTAATGCAATTAACTTTATTTCACATAAATTCTCAGGCTTCATCCCTGCCTAACTCAACAGTTTTTCATCATGTGCTTTAGAGGACTAAGATTGACAAAAGCAAGAAGAGTAAGCCTATTGATAGCTGATCTGCTACAAATCTACAAAAAGGTGTCCACCACCATCAAAAAATAAGGACTTAAGATGACACAGACTAAAACAATAAATGAAAAAGCTCTGGCTGTCCAGACTGATCTTAAATTCATGCGTATACTCAACAAAATTCTTTTGTTACATGTACGTGCATTTTCCACAGAGCTGCCTACAATCAGAGTATTATCTGAGGTTAACAGAATTTAAAAAGACTTTTTTGTTCTTATTAAAGACACCTTGTATTTAACTGCTCTCAAGTTAACCCAAGAAAGCACTGAAGTATATGAAAATTTAAACCCATTCAAACAGGCAGTTGTACCCAACAAGCCCAGAAGGCATAAGATACCCAAATTGCAGCTTGTTAGGCCTCAAACACATATGTTGTCAAAACCTGATCTAATCTTACCCCAAAAGGTCCTATGTTCAAGAACAGCAGAGAAAATAACCTAAGTAGTCTCATCTAGGAATTAAATGACAGCCTTTGATGGCAAACAGTGAGGCACTAAGCTTATTAGAAGGAATCCCTGTCAATGTCTTTAAGAGCTTTAGTAAGCATATAATGGTTTTGCTATGACTTTACCAGACTTATTAAGGATCAGTAACTGAATCTGCATACAGATGAGATTCACTTTCAAAATGCTTCAAGAAATATTGAATGCATCAAGAATACAAACATGTCAATGAGACTTAGCAGCTTATCTTCAGTCCAGCCATATACTATACATAAATAGTATATTCTGAAATCAACAATATTCAAAATAATTTAAATACATTTAATTAAACATTAAACAACATTTAATAAAACCTTTATATACTCAGAACAATTGTCTTGTTTACTCCCAATTTTGTTATTGCAAGACATTTCTCAACAGTCACAGCAAGTTTTAAAGTCACATTAATACTTAATACTAATACTACACTGGCACTATATTCAGTTTATAATATTAGCACAAATTTACTATTTTAACTGGAGACTGTCTCCATTCTCCTCTCTACAGTTTGGACACTGAACTGGCAGTTATCCTTCTCATGTGCTATCATCTTGCATTCTTCACAAAGTGCCAGGTAGAAGAGAATTCTTCCTAGTCAAGCCTATAGCTTGTAAGTTACAATAGCATAAGGAAACAAAGGTCTGGACCAAAAGAAAAACCAAACTCCTACTTCCAGTTTCCAGTCAAGTGCCCTAATCAATGCACTCCTTGGGAAAGACTGGTTCTATGTCTTATTCAAGCAATGAGGTTTTAAGTAAGTGGGTTTTAAATAGAGCTTAACATGTCTACCAACTGGACCTCAAGTGAGAACAATTTCACATTTTTCCCAACCTTATTCTCCAGCAAACTGTGATGCAGAAATGTAGAAAGTGAGAGTCCCATTCTGCACCCATTTCCACCCCACTCACTGCTATACATTTCCAGTACTGCATTTGCCTAATGCAGGTATCTGTGATCATCATGTTTTTACTCAGATCCTCACCAGACCATTATGAAATACCAGTTGAACTGACCAATTCAGCAGCAAACTACATCCAACCAGGGCAGTCAATATGACTATTAATACGTCACAGAACTGAATTAAGCATTTGGAAGTGTCAGGGAAAGGACAAAATCATTCAGTCAGATGCTGTGAAAGCACTGTCCTTTTTAGAAAACCACAGCTTCTAGAATGGCTCTACTGCTTATTGGAAACATGAACTGCTTATTTCCAGCATTCCAATATGGATTTAGGAAGTAGGCAAGAACTTACTGCATTTGAGTGGAAACTATTAAAAAACCCAAGATATTAAAAACCTCCTTATGACTGTGAGGGGTAACAATTGATAGTATGAGCTGAGTAACAGCTTCATCCACGTTAAAAAAAAAAACCCAACAAATAACAAAACCAAACCAACCAACAAAAAAAACCAACCAAACAAAACAAAACAAACAAACAAGAAAACAAAAAAACCCAAAACAAAACAAAAAAAAAGCAAAATCACACCCCACAACATATAGTTGTACACAAGAAACTATTTTATCACATTTGCAAAGGGAAGATGGGATACAGGTAGCCATTTGTTTCCAACAGTATTTTCATTTAGAGAAACAGATCATATAATTCTTAATGTCTTCTGGAATGTAAACCTACTTCACAGTTTCAAGATTAATTTTCATTACAGTACATTGATTTCTTCTTCAAAAGCAATCTGTTTGGAGAATGATTGTAAAGACTTCCTGTCCATTCTGGTTGCCTAGATACTGTTATATTTCAAAGATTTAATCAGGTACCTTTACTAAATATATTACACACTCCTGATGCAATGCTGTATTTCTAAAAAGCATAAAGGAAAAAAATAACGAGGTAGAGTTTATTAGTAAATGAAAGCACTGTATATTCAGATGGCATTCATTCCTTTAAATAAGTAGCTTTACAAAAAGTATTCTCTAATTTCAATATCAATCTATATAGGTATATATAATATTGCAGGTTACATACACCTGTAAACAAAAACATAGCACCTAAATAAACACTTACCTATGTCAAAACTGCTACTCAATTTATTAATTTGATCTCTAACATAAAAGAATTTGTGCTATTCAGACTTTCAATGACCCTTCAATTACAAATCAATTTATTTTCCTATCAGAGTGTTATGTATCATATGTTTAACAAATCTTATTTAAAGAACTGATCATTAAATGCTCTATATCAAATACCCCACCAGTTGACAACCTGAAAGCATGATAAAGAGAACTTTTACACAAAAATGTGGTTTTCAAGGAAAGAACAGGTCATCAACTGAACCATGAAACAAAGTCAAAATTTGAACAGACAATACTTTCAAATAGAGAACACTTCATATGGGTACTCTGACACTAGCTGACTTTTAGGCCATTTTGCTAGGATTCTATTATTCTCTAACAGCATAAACAGATACATGATACTTCACCTCTTGTTGCATACTAAAGCTACACATAATTCCAGACATTTTGAAGTTGGCTCCACAAAATCCAAGGGGCAAAGCCACAATGACAAGAAACATCTTGAGATGCTCAACTTTAACTCTTGTTCCAGCTATAATGTTAAAGGATTATGAGCAGTCACAAATGTGGATAAGTATTCCATGACATACCATTCCTTCATTTCCCACTCTCATTTCTAAATATTTACTGTCTGCTCCAGTGTAATGGACAAGGAAAACAAAACATGCTTAGCACCGAGATGCATTCCTAGTGTATGTAGAAAAGCATCTCAGCATCTAATAATCTTCAGTATCTTAATTATCCTTCCACTCAATTATCATTAAGTTGAGCCACTTCAAACAAAGCCTGAGGACACTGAGCAAAGAAGGGCAGCAAATAGAACATGTGACCTAAGTAAAGATGGACAATAACTAAGACACAGCCTTGGAATAGCAAGTTTTCATCAATATGGGTTCTCCTAAACACTTCATAAAATCAGTTCAGATCTTTATTTCAATGTGAGTGTGGTACAAAAACTTCACATGTAATATAACATCTTAAATATCTCTTTTTCTAGTCCCAGTTTTCTACACTGACATTATGATAGCATATCACAGGAAACACTGCAGACATCTATCAAGCTCAGCAGCAAAACTGACTTCAAAATTTCATGCCCTCTGAACCCAGACTCATGACTTGGTTATTTAGCCAGGCTTTAGGATGTGCTGACTACTCAATTCTTCCTTCTCAGAGGACCAAAATTATCTTAAAATGTTTTCTATCTCTTAAAATAAAATATAGAAAAAAAGCCTCAATGCATGATGCAAGAGTTTAATGTATTAATTTAATATATCCACAGTTATGCTTTTTAAACAAGAGACAAAAAAATCCAACATCACCATTATTTGTATCATGACCTAGTACAATATAGTTTCTCTTTAGGCCTAAAACAACATGTAATGAAGTATTCCCTCCCCCCCCCAAGATTGTTAAGAATTACAATCATGGTACAATCATAAATGTTTATTTTATAAAGGAACTTCCAAAATGAAGATATAAAATAATGTAACAGATTACCCGAAATCACCAAAGATAACTTGGATGGAAGTCTATACACACATTAAAGACTGATGTTATGTTGAAATAGAAGGATAAAAGCATAAAAACCCCAAAACTCCCAATTACACAGACAACCAAACCCAAATGACTGTGCTTTCTGTACATCCATGAGCCTCCTTTCACAAAAACAAGGGGGACTATTAAACTATGGGAATCTATTAATTTTTACCTTTTTCTTTGCAATTATTGTTATATTCAGTACAAAGGCTTGTGTTTTTCATTGACTTAACTACAAAGGCAGATACAGAAGTCCACATAAATATCCTGATTGGCAGAGTCCAACTTTACCATATTAAAACTCAAGAGACCTCCTACTACAGAACTCCAGCTAAATCTAAGCAAACAGGCACAAAGTCAGAGGGGTAGACAAGACCAATTAAAATAAATAAATAAAGGCAGCCAAAACATCCAACCATTAAACACTTCTTTTAGGTATCACAAAACTTTTATAGATAAATACAAAGTTCATTTATTTAGTTCTCTGAAGGTGAAACAGAAGCTTTGTCAGAAATGGTTTAGACTAGCCCAGCATAACTTAGGAAGATGAGTTCAACATCTCTGAAATGTTTAATACTTGTTTGTGGGAATAAGGCTTTTTTTTTTTTTTTGAGAGCTCAGAAGTTCAGACTACATACACTAAGAGAATACTCTGGAGGAAAGGCAAGAGCAACAATGGTACAAACAGCATATATATATATATATATGTATTTTTAGTCCAATGTGCAGTCAGGTCTGGAGGAAGGCAGGCATTGCCACTGCTGAAAAGGTAAGTATGCAGTGGGAGTCAGTTGACTGAGTGGAAAGATGCAAGTCTGTAACAAAAGAAAAGCAGTCAGAAAAAAAAAGATGCCTGAGCTGTGAAGATTCAGAACTGAACAGCATTGTTTTAGTTACTGCCTTAAGGAACAGGAAGAACTGCAATGAAAGAGATTAAGAGCAGTACTCTATCTTAAATTAAAAACCAGGTATCCTTAAAAATGTGACATGCCAAAGTGCCTGTATGAATTGCAAGGATCTATTGAGGAACAGGTCCTTGTATATTCAGGTGTGTCTCTGCTAATCATGAGTATAGAGGTATCCATTGAACTTGAATCTACAAACATGATTATCCAGAAAAGATAGATAATCACACCTGTCAAATAAATGGTCTGTGACCTCCCCCATCCCATGATCCACCACTAAAGAATGCTTACAATATCTCTATTGCATTTTTCATTCAAGATACCAAGAACCTGAGCACTGAATTTGCTATATTAGGTGAAGAATGTGATAATCCACAAGACAAAGCACTAATCCTATAAACTCACACTGCCAGTTTGAATGTATTCATAAAACCTGATGAGTTAACCTCATACCAGAAGGCTTTCTACTAAATGAGGCACTGCCTGTTCTCCTGCTGTTGGTTGGCATAAATTCAGTCTTATGTGCTTTAGCTAATTCAACAGAAATGTACTTGCAAATCCACACCTGATCTGGATCACATGTATATTAATGCTGCACACAGAGCAGTCACACAGAACCACCATCACCCAAGATTAGTAGAATTACAGTCATTCTGCAAGCACCACTGGAACTTTTATCTATTGGACACTAAAAGTTAGGATGATGAACCAATATAAAATATTGTTATACATGGATAATGTATAATCAGAATCCATTATTTTTATTCCAAGTAAGCTGCAGTCAAATTTGTACAAAATGATGCACCAATTTACAGATAAGGCAAAATAGATAATACAGGCCAATAGTACTTTGCAGAGCTGAAATATGTCTGCTTCTTTCTAGAGACAAGAAAACAAAATCCAAATCTAACATGGATCACTGGTATTGTTCACAATGTCACGGTTTAGGTACAGCAGTGCAACACCTATCAATTAAATCACTGCAAACTTCTGTTTCAGAAAAGTTTTTAGACAAGCATATAATGGAATAAATTTAAAAGCTAGAAATAAATTGATTTTATAAACCCATCTTCCCTCAATTGAGTATTCCAGCTCAAGCTTCAGCAGTATCCTCTAATCACCACACAAGAATCCAGTTTTTGTAGATGCTGGAATAAATCTGTCTTATTGGGTAAATAGGGATACAGCTACATGCTCTTTTTCTACATAAGCAAGGTATTTTAGATGCCTCTCACATAGTATTTTCCTGGCAGCAGACCACAATTTGTACTTTTCCTTTTATTTCAGTATATTTTCAAGAGAACAAGCCCATAAATAGATGTAGGAGTACAACCGAGTAGATGATAAACTATGACATATGGGCTGAACAAGCAATTGGAAAAGTGAGCAGTGAGAAAAAAGTGACTCTAGTGGAAGTAACTTTAAATAGTTTTGCCATCAAATAAAGCATTCACATAACACTGGAGACATCTGATGCAATTGCAAGGAAAAATAACAGGAAAAACTTTCATTTTGAGATGTGTAATTCACAAATGTATCCATGGGTGTATATACAAAACATCATTCCAAGTTCAATAAACATTTAGGTAATTTTTGTTTAAATAATGATTCAAAGTGTCCTAAACAACGTTAGCTGTCTAGCTTTCACACTTTTTTAATATGAGAGGGGAAAATATTGAATTGAGCAACTGTTCAGAATATACTGAGAAAACACATGTATTTGAGCATTGGCTACATCCTAAGTCTTCATGAGATTTCAGCAAAACACAATACATTCCTCAAAAGATTTTCTGTATTAGAAACAAAATGTCCAATTTTTTTTAATCTCTTAAGACTTTCTACATAGAAGCATTTTAAAAAATGAAAATAGTGACAAAATTCATTCTCAGGTTTAAAGTATCTTTCTATAGATGTAGCCTTTATACATCCCCACAGAATAAGATGAAAAAGATTACCAAACTACATTTACTAAAAGTGCCACACCAAACAGCAAAATACTGAGAAGTCGTTTGAAATGCTTTGCCAGAAGACACATAAAACATTACTTTGCCACTTTTGGAAAAGACAATACCTTCTGCAGTATCAGATGTATCACACACAGGATAACCTTTCTATGGAACTGTCTGAGGATTCCAAGGAGTACAGGGCTAACCACAGTACCAACCAAACACCTAACTGTCTGAAAAACAAACTGAAAGGCTTCATTATTTCTCTCAAGCAAAATTTTAGATCTGTAAACACATTTTAGGACATCTGCTTTTCCCACACTAGGTTTATTTCATCTATTCATCTACTTAATCACACATGAAAGTACTTCATTTTCCTGTACCTTTCTAAAGCTATTTTAGAATTTATCAACAGAAAGAAGTTATTTAAGAGGTCTACTACAGTGTTCATAGTAAAGAGAGCACCGTAGATGAGCAGTCTAGAAAAATCAGCATTGAGGGGAGGGAGAAACTGTGTAGTTGTTTAAAAAGTTTACCTCAAACTGTAGGTGAGAAGGGATGAAAGCCACAACTTCAACAGCTACTTAAAACTCCAAATAAGAAGGATTGTCTGGTTTAGCTATATGGCACATACTGTGAAACTCCCTGCAATACTGCAAACCTTTCAGCATTTAGCTGTCCAGAAGCTGTAGTGTAGTTTTAGACCTGCACAAAGGTATTTCTAATTAAAAGCATCACTTCCTTTTTTTCCTTGTACAGTAATTTTCTAAAATAATCTTATCTTCACACACAAGCCCACCACTGAAAATACGTAATAAAAGCGTAGCTTCAAGTACCTGTAAAACTCTACAACACGTGACAACCTAAGAGCTACTATATTCTACATTTAGAGCCCCCATAAAGGTTGCATTTCCCGACACAAGATTTGAGGACCATGATCAACTTCCACAGCAGCAAAACAACGCAGAAAATCAAACGGCTCTTTGCGTTCTTCTGACAGTCTCTGCATTTTTACTCTAATTTTAGAGAAACAGTCTAGGAGATGTTCGGGTCTACAAGAAACACTCAAAGCAAAAATTCTCCAGCTTAAAATTTCCTTCCCCTGAGCAGAGGCACACAGAACCCACGTCAAAAGTTAGAGATGTTAACCCCTTCCTAAGAAAGTCAGGGCCGCTCCAAAGTAGGGCCCCGGGACGAGCTACGCCATTTCCCCAGAACGGCCCTGCCTCCAACCCCGAGAGCAGCCGAGGCGCCCACCTGCGTTCCCGAGCTGCTGTGCTTCCCCTCACCCCGAAAACTTTTGGGGGGATCCTGAGCACAAGCCCCAGAGCGGCGGAGCAGCGTTCTCTCTGCCACGCTACCCGGGGAAGGCATCCATCCCGCCGCCCGACCGCTCCCCAAGCCCGGCAAGCGGGGCCCTCTCGTCAGCCATCCTCGGGTGCCGGAGCTGGCTCGGCGGGCACCTGCCCCGCCCTCGCCTACACACGGGCCCGCACCGCAGTGCTGGGAGGAGAGGGGGCACCTTAGCCAGGGCTTCTGAGGGGGTCTTACTTCAGGGGTACCGTTACCTCACGGGCGCACTCACCTAAGAGGAGTAGCTTGACCTCCCTGGCCGCCTTCTCGCCATCCTCTCGCAGGTTCCTGTCGATCATCTTACTCCTCTCCACCGCCGCCTTGTCCTCGGCGCTCAGCGTGCAGCCCATTTTGGGACTGGGGCTGTTTGACTTCGCCGGGAGAAGAGAGGCAAGCGAGCGGCGGGTTTCGCGCCCGGGGCCGCCGGAGAGGCGCTGAGGAGGGAGGGGGAGTGAGTACCTCCCCGCTCTCCTTCTCCTTCCCCCCCCTCCCTCACTTGAAACGCAACGGCGGCGTAGGCGCCACACGCCGAGTTTACCTCACACGCAAGCGAGCGGCGAGTAAGACAACGGCGGGGCGGCGAGGGGCGGCCTGCCCGAAACCGTCCCGAGGGGAACGCGGGGAGGAAGAACGCGGAGAGCTGCCGACGGAGACCACGGACCGGGGGCTGCCACCGCCCGAGACACCGCCGCTCCCGCCGCCGCGGCCCTTCGCGCTCCCGCGGCCACGCCCCCGCCCCTCGGGAGACGCGCGGTCGCGCGCACCGCCCACACGGCGGCGCGGAGGGAGGGGAAGGGAGCGAGCGCGCGCACGGCGGGAAGGGTGGCGCGGCTGCGCGTGCGCACGGCATCAGCGAGCCGTTGGCGGGCGAGGGCTTTGGGGAGGGGGGAGAGGGAGCAACGGACCCAGAACGTAAACGAGGCTAAAAACAGGCGCGAGAGGAGGAGGGGGAAGAGGATGATGATGATGTTGAAGGCGGCAGATTCCCTCAGCTCGGGCTGAGGCTCTGAGATGACATCGCGCGCAAGCCCCCCGCACGCCTACCAGCGGGGCTGGGAGAGCCCTTGAGGGCTCCAATTTAAACGGTTCTGTGGAGGGCGGCTCCCTCCATTTGCCGAGGGGCGGGGGAGCGCCGGGCAGGGCTGTACCAATACCCGCAGGGGCGGCTCCAGCGGCCGAGGCTGGCTGGGGCGTGGCGGAGAGCGGGAGGAGCCGATGTGCCTTGGGCCGCCTGAGACGCCGTCGGTTACCGCCGTCGCCGCCTGCCTTGTGCTCGCTTCTCGCCGCTGAGATCCGTCAAAGGGCCTCGGCGCTGGGGTGCTGACAGAGCGGAGGGAGAGGCCGGGAGGTGGCCTGGACCCGCACCGGGGTTTCTGCTCTTGACACTTGCCGCTCAGCAGCGTTTTTTCCTCAGTAGAGTCAAAGGAGACGATCCCACCGCACGCCTCGGAACCGCTGAGACAACTGTTTTTTTCATGTTGTACCTCCTCAAAGCTGAAGTGTAGGACCGTCTGCGTACCCACATCCTTGTTTTGTTGCTTGCTTGTTTCCTTCTTTAATCTAAAAGCCCTAAGAAAACTCTCCAGGGACTCTTTCCCCACTGTGCATGTGTTGAGCTATTTCGCTTGCAAAAATATTCTAATACCTTTAACTATCACAGAATAACTCTCATCGGAAGGGACTCCAGAAGATCAGCTGGTCCAACCTCCAGCCCAAAGCAGGGTCAGCTGAGCTGCATGACTTTCTTGCCACCGCCACCTCCCCCCTTGTGAGCACACTCACTTTGAAACAACGTAGGTTCCACAGAATTGCAGTGATAAAAACAGCCTACACACCAGATAACACTTCCTGTATCTTGGGAAAAATTTCAGTCAAAACATATGACACAAGAATCTGTGGGGCAAATCTGTTACATTAAGATACATCTCCCCCAGTCAGTCCCTAAGATTTGCTGTTTTCACAGGTTAAGTATTTCTGCCCCAGAATGTGCTCAGAAAGAGCAGGATTTTACAGCACAGGAAGTGTTTTAGCAATAGAGTACAAAGAGTAAGTCAGACTCAGCTGTTAATATACTTGGTAAATTAACACTTTTTTCCTTTTTCCTGTAATAAGTGATCTTGATGGAAAAGTGTATCAAATGTTCAATTTTTATTGGCTGTGTTGGACTTTCTTCTTTACAGGGGTCTTTGAATGCTGATGTTAAATAAACCATAACTCAGGATGTAAAATAAAGCAGATAACACCCAAACTGTGCCTTAATTTTAACTTCTGGTTGGTAAGCATACACTCAACCACAGCAAAGCATGGTATAAAATCCATTCTTAAAGAAACCCTAAACAAACATAAACTCATGACACATGACAAAGCCTCTTGAGACATTTTATTTGTCCATCTTCATTGTGCAACTGCTACAGCTGAGCAGCTGAGAGGTGTGACTTGCTTCTCTGCCACTAGCCATTTGCCCTCCAGAGTGGTTCATGTATATAGTCCAGTTTCTCTTCTCTTGTGCAGGCTTCCACACTGGTACCACGGGATAAAAGGTTTTACAAAACAGTTCAGTTCACATATGGGACTCTAGTCTAGTTTTAGGGTTCCTGAAGTCTCCTGTGACAAAGTGGCAGAGGTAGTGACACAGACTGCTGCCCAGGGAAGAATGGGGTGACTGGAAAGGAAAATTTATAAGCTTTTTGGTTTGGAAATAAAGGATAAAAAATGATCTGAGAGATAAACAACATGTGGTTGGGATATTGGCAAGTGAAAGTGTGCAGATTAAGGGATAAGAAAGTAGTAAGCAGAGATTATAGTAGATGGAAATATGTGATAATGAGAGCAGTAGATACTCTAGAGATACTACAAGTGTGACACTTTGTACATTGTGCATTTATGTCATTAAATCATGTGCCAAGAACACACATTTTTATACTTTCAACTAGGAGTGGCTGCTATGGTTCTGTCTCTGCCCTCCTGCCCTTCAAACACTGTCACTGCACCCATAGGTATAAAGGGTGAAATAAACCCAAGTTCCTTTTTATCACCCTGTAGAAGGAAAACAGAACTGTACAATGTCTACTTTTTTTTTCACTTTTAGCTAGTCTTAAACAGATTTAGTTCTATTTTTAGTCCTATTTATCCTTAAAACACTTTATTTCATAATTAGAGACTTTTGTATGACCTTTTTCCTGTTACAGTCCTGTGGATAAGATGTACCTTTTTTTTGTACATGGACATTACCAAAACCAGGGCTAATCCTGAAGATCTGCTTGAATATGTTTTCTCTGACATGCATGTTACTTGTGTTGAGATTTGCAGCCCATTTTTTAATTTTACAGGGGTAGAATAAAAATTACAAGTTGCTAATGATTCACCAACATAGTTTCCTTATGCAGTCGCCTTTGAAATAACAAAAGATCTTTTCATCTCTGTTTAACAATGTGAGATGTTTAGTTCTGCATAAGGAATTTGCTATAATCTAAAATATTCTACTGCATGCTAAAAGAAACTATAGTTAATTAATAATTAAATATAGTCTATCTTTGGGCACTATACCATCTATCAGTTTTATTCCAAAATGTCAGGCATGTGTTTGTTCTAACACATTGATATCCAAGTTGCTTCACAGCAGTATGGTCATATGAGACTGCATTTAACCCCTATAGTTAGAAATATACAGCTTTTCCCTTCATCTGACCAGTTGGGAGATTGCTCAGAAGCTGTATGTGTGGTTTGTGTCCTCATTCTTGAGAGAGGATTATTTGAAGAGATTTTGTTGTTTTGATTGCTTTAACAACAAGTAGCTGTTGTTTGGTATGACCTCCTTTTGAGTCCCCATCACCTGCTTTTGGCCTCATTTTTCTGTAAGATTATCTTAAGCTGCTACTGCATAGGCTTAATAGAAATTCTTATGTTGGTGTGGAATATACAGTGTTTTGTGGAGATAATGCCTTCAGCCTTCTATTTTGCTGGTTTACAGATTTTAATTTATCCGATTCAGCTGCCTTATTTGCCCTCATCTTTAACAAGACACAGCATGCAAAATCACATATGAGAAATTGAATGCAATTGTTATGAAAGAAGTAGAGGAATGTGGGCAAGAATACGTATTTCTGTCTTTGGAAAAGTGAATAGACCAAGATAAAATACTTTCTGAATCAAGTATATGTGTAATTATAACTCAATGTCTAAACTAAACCAACATTTTGTCTAATGTATGTAATTTGGTTTTGTGCTAAGAAAATAAAGCATTCCCAAGATTCAGTGCAAAGTACCTTCTTCCATACTACCACATCACCTTTAAAGTATGTATATCACAGTTTTATCTTTAGTCAGTTTTTTGACCTTTTTACAGTTCTAGTAACTCCATTTTTCTCCAGATTATCTAGAGGCCTCCCATGAGATGGTGTGGTCCCATGTAGCACCATATCATATCATTTCCAGTACTAAGAAGCTGTATTACACAATTTGAAATGGAAATGGAAATTCTTTCCCATAAGTGTGAAGCAGCACTGTGAAGAGCTAAGTGTTGGGTTGGTAAATGTTACTGCATGTGAGTAAAAATTAGATATGTGAATATGGGTATTTATGTGCAATTGTCACATCAGCAAAATTACAGAGTGGGTATTATTCTGTTTGTATAAAGCTGTAGTAACTCTCAATTTCAAATTCTAGGAACATCAGTGTTTATGCAAAATTATCCATCAGTATAATGTTTACTCTTATGATTCTAGGTCATCGTAATTTGGTGTCTTTTAAATGAATTTAAAATAAACATCTTTATTCAGGATCCATTGAAGTATAGTGAGTGAAACAACTAGGTAAGTTGTTACACTAAATGAGATATTCAGGAAAATCACTTCAGGAATGTTCCATTTTTATCTCACATAAGGACAGAATAACTATAATAAAATATAACTATGACTGTTATATCTAGTGTCTTCACATGTACTCTGAAAGGCACCTCTTTATGAGTAGGTAGCTTGAATAGTCTGCTTTGTTTTACTGCATTAGTAAATTGCATATAAAACATCACTCATTTAATAAGTAAATTCTATAATGTATTAATGCAAGATTTTAATTCCTGGTTATAAATATACTACAGATCCAGCAAACACTTAACTGACAAAACATTAAAAAAATGGAAGAATAGGAATGGTTACTTAAAGAGATTCAGAGCCTTCTTTAATAACTGCAAATTTAAATTTGCATGTAATGTCTATTAATTGAATGGAGTAGATTATGACATGTTATCCAATAAATATTACTTGTTATTTTGCAACTTAAAAGTTCATGGTATTTACATGTAAATGAAATAATTATTTTTTTTTATAAGTAGTCTTTTTTATTTTTGCAAGCACCTTTATATAGGTTATGGCAGTAGTCTTTTAATTTTAGAATGTTGAATAACTGGGAGTACTAATCAATAAATACCAAGTAAATAGCTTTGGAATATATATAAAAATGAGATTGGCAGATAGGTTGTATTTGGTTAATTTATATGAAATTAATAATTACTCAGTGCAAAACAGATATTAGCCTCATTACAGGAAACAACAGTTTCTAATGCTTCTTACTTCATCTTCCAAACAGGAACAAGTAAACCCAGCATGCAGTTGGTTATATTTCAGTGATCCTTTGTTTGCCTTGGCTTTTGCTTCACTTTTATATAAATCAGTCCAAGTTGCCTGGGTAATGTTATTCATTATGTTGTTTATTTACATGTTCAGTGTCCTTAAAGCTGGTAGTAATAAAAGGTTGCTACATTTTTTCAAGTAGACTAGTTCACTTTTCCCAGTATCTGTACAGAATACAGAAAATCAATACTTGCGAAGTTATTAATTTTTAATTTTCATTGTAAATTGAATACCACTGTGCTGTTTAGCTGAATAATACATTATGTCTGATGGTACCTGGTATTTACTATAAATTACATTCTGAATATAATCTTCCCTTTGAAAGTTGTTTTGCTTTGGAGAATTCTGTTGATCTGTTTAAATCTCACCAGAAAAAAAAAAAAAGTAAAAAAAAATAAAAATTACATGTACCAGAGGAGGATTCCAATTTTTTTTTTTTCTTGAATAAAGTTTGTAGAAACAAGTATGTTAATAGAATAAAATAATACAAACAATGTTTTTAATAAAAATGCAATGTTGAAACAAGCATAAACTTTTAACACTAATATTTTTTAAATAAAAAGAAAATATTTTCAGTAATATTTGTCTTTAAAATGTTATGATTGGCAGTAGAAATAATATCTATAAGCCAAATACTGTCAAAATTGTTAATACCAAATCTCAGATCCTCTGTAAGGAAAGAAGAACTCTGTCATTAATGTCCTAAGACTTGGTAGAAACTTTGGATTATACAGTGTCAAAGGAATCAGTAAAAGCATCTAGAAATTAAATACCTTGCTTAACAAAATAATTTCTTCTTCTCACCATTATACAAAAAATAACTTTATTGTCTGTCTCAAGATCCTCTGAATGATCTGGCAAACTATTCTATGCAGTTTATTCCATCATTCTGAGTTTTTGCTGGCGTATCAAGCCTTTATTTCCAAGAAACTAGGTGTTGTTTTCAGCTTCCCTCATGTTGAGATCCACATATTTCTCTAACTGAATCAGAACTGTAAAACTGAGCCGTGAGCCTTTCCTGAAAGAACTTGAGGAACCCTGATTAAGAAAAGTATGTATCAATAAAACTATCTAAGGGAACAAAAACAGGAAATGTTTTTAGATGAGAAAGAGCTATCAGGAATTTAAACAGGAAAGACCGAGTACTGTTTGTTACTGCAGAATGCTAATGCTGTGTGCAGAGTGACCATTGCCCTAACGATTAGAGCTTAAACAGAAATGTAGTCCAAGGTCAGGCAATCCAAGTCAGCAGTGCAAAGTGGTCCACGAGGAACTTTGCTGGTTAAAGAAGCTGAAAATGGTATTAGAGAAAAGGGAGTCAGAAGTCAGATTATCCCCTAAATTAATGACCAAGTTGCAAAGAAGACTTATGATCAGAAAAGAATTTAAGGCACTCCAAAGAAAGCAAAGTCTTAGAGCTCAGAGAGGTCTGAGGCAAGCTGGGAAGTCCAGACAAGCAGTGAGGTCCATCTGGAGCAGAGAAATGCAGTAACTGGGAGGTGATCAGGAGTGCAGGTACTAGCAGGTGCAGTGCTGGCTCATGGAGTGGACAGAAAGACTTGGAAAAAAAGGGTGTGTGGCAGCGGTTTAAATGCCATCACGATGGTGTGGTTTTTAGTGTGACTAAAGAGCTGTACTTCCCATGAGTGTGGGAAGGCAGGTAGCTGAGGACAGACACTTGTAACTCTCAATACTGCTCATTACCCCAAAACTCAGAGGCTATCAGGTCTCACTTGCTCACTCAATCCATGGACTGAGAAACCTTTCCAATTCCTAGAACTTCCTTTGCCGATGAGTAAGAACTACGATGTCAGTGAATAGCTGCAGTCACAAATTTCCATTTCCTGAGGTTCACATGGATGGGCTGGGCTGAGGTTTTGTTTCTAAACTGACCAATTTGGTAGGTTTCCTTCAGTTCTAAATAATTCTTCTCTCTCGGTGATCTGTGCTTCCTTTCCATAGTGGAGTAAAGAGTAAGTCCCATCACAGCCCTTGTTTTTGCTAGGCAAAGTTGATAATGCATAGGATTTGTAGAAGGCTTCTGCAGAATACAGGACTAATTTCTGTTTTGTTCAACATTGTACTCGATAACTTTGAATTAAGTATCATACCATATCTGATAAAACTTGCATATGACACAGAGGCCAACAAAACATTAAGTAATGATGAGGCTAAGGCAGTTATACAGAGTGACCTAGATTGATTGTAATGCTGGGCCCTGGGGTAAAAAAAAAAGAAGATAAGTTGTTTATATAGCTAAAGAAAGAATAAGTGTATCAAGAGGCAATTTTATTTCTTCTTGAAGTTGTAATGCTATTTACAGAGCTAGTGTGGATGCACCAAAAAAAAAAGGAAATTGAAAATCCACAGTCAATGTATAAATCATTATAAAAATGCCCAGGGAGAATTCTCTAACAAAAAGGAAGAGGAACATGATCAGCACAACAGGACCTGGCTGCACTGTATGTCACAGCAGCTTGGACAGTCTCTTCAGAAGATGTTGCACAACAAGTATGTAATTTAAGGGTCAGTGATAGATGGAATATCAAACTAGATAATTAATTTTTTATACTTCCTTAATGTCAACATACCTATGATAAAATAATTCAGGAATGTATAGTAGCAAGTTCTTCTAATTAGAGAATACAGATTGCCTCAACATGATCTTGTGAAAGATCCCACAAGGGAAGCTGATTCTTGAAACAGCATGATTGCCCCTTAGTTAAACTAAGACTGTGTGACTTGCCCCAGATACAGCATCCTGCAATTTGAATAAAAGGAGCCTTTTAATTCATTACAAAGTGTGATGGAGGTACCTGGAAACTTCATGTTCCTTTGAACTCCCTTTTAGCTCATTACTAGCCTAGCAGCTGCTAGGCATTGCAGTTGGAGTCCAAAGCCTGATTTATGTTACTGATTAAAAATCACTTAAAAGGCATTGGAAAAGAGAAGTATCAGCATGCATGCTGCAGTGCAGGTCTATCTACCAGGTTTACCAAGCCTTTTATTGAATCTGTCTGATGAATTTTGAGTCTTACTAAAGTTTTAGATCTTGGTGTCTGAGAGGAAAGAGTGCTGATGTTGGAATGAAAAAAAACCACCACTGTGGTTATATTTTGCAGAGCAGTCTAACTCTTCCATCTCTCATTTGATATCTACAGAGAACCATATGTGTGTTTGATGCATATGATAATGAGAACTAGGGAAAGAACAAATAGATATTGCTTTACAGATATGGCATTGTGGGTGAACATGTGATGTGAATGTGTGACTTGACCATGGAGATGACAAAGGACACTATGACCAGCACTGATAGTGAGTTGATTTTATACAGGGAATGCCCACACAGTGCAGTGATCAGGACCATGGCAATTTCTGAGTTGAGAGGGCCATGCAATAAAACCTCTTTGAATTACTGTGCTAAAAGGAGGGCTTATAAGGTCAGGCATACTGCAGGACCTTCCCTAAACTGCAGAACTGGCTCCTCTGGCTCCACAGCACAGTTTGTGTCACAGAAAGTGTCTGTGTGACCCGAACACCCTCTAGCAGTGTCCACAGTACAAAACAGTAATGAATGTTCATAGCATGCTATGCCCTATTTAAGACCTAATAAGACAGCAAACAACCCAGATTTCAGGGACAGGGAACAATGAAGGTATCCTAGAACCATGGCAGTTTTCATAGGAATAGGTATTTCAGTACTGACTTGGCCACACCAGCCTAGTGTATCCTAATATAAATGTTATTTGTCACACTAAACTTCCTTTTTATGTATGTATTATATATTATTTATTCACAAGTATGTTACAGCTTCTAGTGGGTTGAAGCAGGCAGTGGGGTATCTCTTTATTCATACATTTCTGCTTTTTAATAGGATCTATTCAGAGCAAGACAAAAGCCTGATTGAATGCTGGGAAAAATTTTGTATCGTAGAGTCATTTAAATGTGAACTAGGACATTCTCTGGACAATTACATAAAAATGGCAAGTGACCCTGTGTACAATAGTTGCTTTCAACATCATCCAAGGCCAAGACAGGCTTTTGACAGTTACATAATGCAGATGGGTCATGATCAGCCAACACAGAAATGTTCAGCATTGTGCAAAATGAGAATAACATTTAACGAATCTGAAGAAAAAAAATAGACAAAGCAGCTTTCATTTTCAGTATGCTGATCAATTTTATAATTAATAATACTAAAATATAGAAATATCTATTTGTAGTCTGAAAGCTAAATACTAATAGGAAAAATGGAAAAGGCTGACTTAAGAAAACTGGAAGGTCTTCAAATTTTGACACACCTGTTTGCAAAAAATATATTCAATATATTGTAAATGGCTTGTGAAACTACACTTAGTGATCATATGCTCTGTTATCTGTATGAAAAACGTGCATTGTTATTTAGAAATATTTTACTATGGTGCTGAAATAGACATTTCATTACAGAACTAATTCACAAATCTAAATAATTTAGCTCACTGCTAGTGTCCTGCCACCTCTGCTTTTCTCCCTGCTTTTTCCACTGCAAAAAAATGTTGCTTAGTACTTTATGTTAATGCTTATTTGCTCTTTTTTATACCCAAACATTTTACAGAAAAAAATATGTTTTCATGTGAAAACACCACATTGCAGCAATGTGAATTTTCTCTCAGTGGTAGTAAGGTCTTAAACCATATGGAATTGTGACATTTCGGTGTACTGAAACTTTTTTTTTCTCCTTAAACCTTTTTATATCCACAAAAATACTCTATAGTAGTGAAGAAATGAATTACAAGCGGCGTTAAAAACAATTTTCCCATATCTGCCCTTAGGTACCTACTTCAAACATGTACAAACTGAATTACAGTGGTGAATTTTTTCAAGAAGCAGGTTGATTTTCTTATTCTAGATAATGAAAAAAAGCCTCTATTACTTGTCATTCAGTCTTTACTGCTTCAAGGTTAGCTAGTTTTGATTACTACTTCATTTGACAACATATACACTGACTATCTGTGGAATAAGTATACAAAAGGTTGAATCTGAGAAGACTGACAATTAAATTTGATGCCAAACAATACTGAATGTTGAACAAGTGTTTTTTTATACAAGATGTTTTTATAACAAGTTGTCAATAGGTGCCTGTTAACAACATGATTGTCTTAAATTTCATAGTAGTTAATCTCTTGAGGTTGTTTTTTATCAGAGCTCTTTTTCTGATGACTACTTAGGTAGGGAATTATTCCAAAATACTTCTATCTCTTAGCACAGTAAATATGCAAAGATTTAAGCTGTATGCTTCCATGGAGCCTTTCTTACTATTAAATAACACTGAAGATTAACCACAATTTTATCTTCTTATTAAAAATATAACGTTTCCAAACCCTCTTTCTGCCCTTCCAAGTGCATTTCCACCTCATGGGATCTTACATGGATAGACCACGAGGGAAACAAATAAGTAGAATTGCATCTTTTTGTGGAACCTTAGTACCTGGTCCTTAATCAAACCAGTACACCATTTCTGCATATCAGTGTAGAGTTGTGGAATGACAGGTCACTGATAGTAAGAAATGTGTTCAGTAGGAAAGTAGTACTGAATCACCTGTTGCCAAAAACATATAAAGAAATCATGAAGCAAATCAAGCACCAGTTGACAATAGTCAAGAGCTTGACAGATTAATCATTCCTTCTTTAATTTTATTTAATATACTAATTGACTGAGATTGACTTTTTCAATTATACTATATGAAAATCACATAAAATTTGGTACAACTTGCATTGTAACAATTTATCGTGAATATTTAAAGAATTGCAATGATCTTCAGATAATGCTATTACTGCACAGAGTATCTGATAGTAGGCAGAAAAAAGTACAAGCATATAGATATTTAGTCCTTTTCATTTAGTTTGTTGAATGAACCTCTATAGATTTTGAGAAATATAGTGTTTGATAACACAGCAACCTTTGCTGTGCTTTTCAAAAGGAGGTCTTACAAAGCTGACTGAACTTCACTTTGGGTTATTAGCCCCTTTTTAAATGTTATGCTTCACTGTTCCTTTCTGGGACATTGTTTGTGTTTTTCCATATTAAATGTTATCCTATTTGGCTTAGTTGCTGCACCCCATTATTACTTATAAACCTGTCTGCCCTTACTGTCACATTTCAACATAATGTTAAGATTTGTGCTAGACAGCAAACTATCCCCAGTATGGCCTAAAGCTCTCTCTGTTCATTACACAGAAACATCCACACTTAATTCACTCTATAAATAATAATACAAACTAAAGAAGACTTCAGGGAGGCATAGATATAATTTCTATGTTTCAGCTACTATCAACATTGCAACCAGCGGTAAATGTGCACATTGCTTAGCTTAGTTCTTTGCATGGAACTCTAAATTTGGGGTGACGTTTTTGTTAGTACATAAAGACTGAACCTGGAAGCAGAAACTTGGATGAAGCAGAAGCAGAGCATTCAGTCCCTTGGAAGATGTTATTAACATACACATGCCAAAATGTATTCTTTCCTGTATGTATAGGATTAGTTGTGGATGATTAGAGGAAGAAGATGTATACTAACTGTTATTCTCTACGGAGAAAGTGAATTTCCTTGGTCTTAACAATAAATACTGGTTTGTTGTAAAAAAAACCAAAACCAAAACCAAAACGTTAGAAAAGATATGGCAAAGTTTGTAGGAGAAGGAGTTCTATTCACTTGTTATCTTGGGATTTTAATCAAATTATTTCCCCCCACAATATGGGAAGGGTAATTTGTAAAGTCCTCTGAAAATGTACAGCATAAATGTAAACTTGCACAAATAAAGGAGCCTGATGGTATTACTAAGTTCATATTGTTAATGATTTTAAAATGCAAGCCAAGCCGATGTTTAAGTCAATCAATTTAAATGAAAATTTGCAAATGCTTGATGAAACATAAATATGGAAAAAATAATGCACACAGTGATGCTATCCAAAAGTGTCAGAAATGCCACATCGCCTGCTGTTTGCACTCCTGAAAGCATTCAAATGACACCTTGCATCTAAAATCACAATTATCAAGCCTTTTCTTTTGCTTCTCTTCTGAGGAGAAGAGAGGGATTGCTATGGAGACAATATATAGCTAATAGCTGGAGGGTAGGTGGAATAAATTCAATAAATAAACAGTCACGGCTGAAAAGGAGGAATGAGGGATGACAATCAAGTATGACAAAAAGCTTCTGATTTTATATTGAAAATTTGAAAAGGATGTAGAAATCAAACACTGTCAGTAAAAACTGATAAAGCCGTTGAATCAGTCAGGGAAGAGCATCAGGCAATGATCTAGTGTTCAAAATGAGAAGCTGACAGGCAATCATAGGACCTGTTACTAACTCTACAGCTGTTTCTACAGCTTTGAATTGGACATTTATATTATTGCACTCTCTGAGCATCAAATTGATACAAAATCCCTCTAGGTTTCCAGTCTGGGCATTGTGTGAACACTTGCCCTTTCTATTTACCCTGTTCATTTCTTTCTGTGCTCTCAAACACAGCAAAAAGCTGGGCTGGTATGATGAGCCAACTTCAATCAAATAATCTTACAAATCACTGCTGATTTAAAAAAGTCATTATATGCCTGAGAAAGGTCATTAAATAATGCATAGTATGGCGAGTGACATAGAGCTACATTAATGGAAACACGTAACATTGTTAGCATGGTTAGTGTGAGAAACATGCCCAAAAGGGGCCAGTGCTGTTGATTGCCACTATTGATTCCAGAAAATCTCATTAGTTCTGCTTCTCAACAAGTTATGAAATACTGGAGGAATGCCTGACATTGATATTCTGTCAATTAGAATAAAATATAACAACATTATAATCTGGGATTTTTTTGTTACTATATCTTTGTTCTGTATATAGCTCCAACCCACAGTATATTATTTATTATTGATCAACAGAAATATTTCAGTGGTGAGAAAGGAAAACTCTGCCTGCAATCATTACTTTCCAGTAGTCTGTCTGTGTACCTGGTCTGGCTTTGCATCTCCCATTGCAGAACCAAATCAGAAATGCTCCTTTTCCTTTAGTGACTTTTCCTCTTTCAATCATACAGTTTTCAATGCTACACGTTTTCTGTCCCAGTTATTCACCCAAACTATAACTAATTAGCTTGACAACTTTGTTAATTTTTTGTGTCATTTCCAATAAATTAACTGTGTCCTTTTTATGAACATATAGTCTTAGTTCTCCTCATTACTCTCCTGTAAAATAATAGAAATCTTTAATAATTTGAAAATAAAACAGATCTGTGGTAAGAAGATTGTATTCAGCTCATTTTCTCTCCCTGTTATCACCTAGTATCCTTCTAATCAAATGTGCCTGGCAGTGAACTGTAGCACTTCAGAAGCTGACACATTAACTTTTGCTCCTCCTATTGCAGATGCAATAACTTACTGCAAAGAAAAGATGGTGACTGCTGAAGGCAGTAATATGCTGACAGGACTAGATACAGCAAATACTGTTTAACAGAGAAACTCATGAGCTATTCACTTTAATTGCTGTCATAACTGGTGGAAGAGAGCATGTGGGTGTGCTCTGTTATGAAGAAGGAAATAGGAGGGATCATAACTGAGAAGCCTGAACTCTTACTGTTAATGCATCCTCATTTTAATGCAAAATGTCTTAAAGGGAGCTACATTACTCAACGTTTCTTCTACAATATACTGACATGTAGCAGATAAGAACATGCATTGTAATATTCTATATATAGAGATGTATAAAGAACGCTGCCATTTTCCCAGGACAATAAAAGATAGATGTGCACAGTTCAGTGAACCCTGATGTGCTATTCTCTGACTACCACCTGTCTATCTCAGCCGACACTTTCTGCCTCTCTGACCTCTATGCCTGGCTGGCCCACAGATGTTGCAGCAGAACATGGCTAGTGCTGAGTTACTTGAGCTGTTCCTGGCACTGCAGGAGTCCAGAGAGAGCACAGTGATGCTGGCCACAGTTTAACCTTCCTTTCACCTGGGGTGGGTTTACAGGGTATGCTGGTACCATTAATTAATGACTAATTAGGATTTATATTTTTCATGTCATTTTAGCTATCTAGAAATGATTTAATCTCCTCTAATTTATCTAGTTACTGTTACCTCCGAATAAGCAATGGGAAATACAGAACCTTCTGCAAGACAATTTGTCTCCTATTGTATTCAACCATTTTGGGATTAGATGAGTCACCCCTTAGATTCATCAGTCCCTCTACACTGATTTACAAAGGAAACCTGCATGACTAGCCTAGATTACACCACTTTTCAGATGATAAGAGTTTGAAGACAGAAATCCCACCTAACCTGAGTCACAGGGAAATTGGCTGAAAAAAGTACTTCAGCTGAACTGTAGAACTACATAGAAGCTAACAAGTAAAACCACAGAAGTAGTAAAACATGTAAAATCATAGAATTAGTAAAAAAATAGCGTTTCGTAGCAAAGTATTGGAAATGGGTTTGTAGTGTAATGAAGCTTTGTTTAATAATGCCCCAGAAGCAGAGCCATTACTCTGTATGTTGAAATTCTTGTATGTCCACTAATAAATAAATAATATATATTTTAAAAGTCTAAATTAACTAAGGGCAGAATGGCAGAATATTTTGTAGTTTATTTATATGCACTGGTAATGTTCTAGAATATTTTAATGGCGTCAGGCTGTGGATGCCAATGTCTAGTCACAATAACTCTGTGAGCAAATTATCAACTGGACAAATAAACAGCATTCCACTGGTCTAACTGCAGCAGTACTGATTTATGCCAACTGTGATTTTGAAGCTATATATTTTCACAAAAATCTTTAAGAAAAATAATTCCATAATAAAAGAAGTGCAGAGAAATCTGAAAACAAAAATAGTCTATTCCATTTAACTGCCCAAGATGAAACACAATAGTGTCTTTTCTTCTATTGTGCTTTCTTATTTATAGTACACAGTAAGCTATCAAAAGGAAACAACGGGCATATTGTGTAGCTTCTAACAGAGGCTGACACTAGTTCAAATAGATGATCTTGACAGCATGCCCAAAGAAATGTTTCAGCTTTCCAGTCTAAAAAATGTTTCTTCTGTGAACTAAGTGCTTACACAAAGCATATATGGATATGGTTTTAAAATTAAGAACACATTATTTCATTAGGGTTACCTTGTTTAAGCTTGTGGTCCCACAGGAAAGGACTTCCAGGAGAAATTAACAGAGTGCTGGTTGAACTTCACTGCTCATCTGAAAAAAACATGAAAACCATGAATACAGCTGAAGTAGTTGACTCAGTCCCAGGTTTTCATTTCTAAGAATGATATTAGCTGTCAGTTCTTAGAGCAGGAGGCATGACTGAATCCTGAGACTTCCCAGACAGGGCTGTGTGAACATTCTCAGTCTGCACCAGAACTGTGGCAATGTACAAACACCCCTTCAGGGTGGCCAGGAATCAAGCTTTTTAATGAATGTATGTGAAAACATAGATCTGTGATTTGGGGGAGTATCAGCTCCACAGGCAAACTATGGAAATAAATTAAACTCAATATGCCTGATGTATCAGACTGTGTTTTAGTTTGTATCAGATTTGTATGCATGTACCAGCAGTGTGAGAGGTGTCTAGTCCAGAATGCTACCAACAGGAGAATGGAAAATTCAACACTGATAGAGTAGCTTTTCTTGAGCATTTTACTTATAAGTCATTAACTTCCTCTCTAAATGGAACATCGTTTGGTCAAACAAATCATGTTTGACAAGCTCTAAGGAAAACCTTATCTGCTCAAAGGAATTGTAATTAGTAGAGAAGTGAGTGAGTAGATCAAATTCTTCTGATAGTTTTCATCCCAAATACCTGAGTTAACATTTATTCTTTGTATGATGGTCCCCTTCAGTCACGGGGATGAGGAATACAAACATTTCATTTTAACAGGCTGCAGCCCAAACAGCTTCACAAAACTGTGTGGACAAGGTGGAGCCTGAAAGGTGTGCAGGGTTTACAGTAAACTAACACCATCAGTAGAGGGTTCTGCAAGTGACCTTGATGTTCAGGACAAACTGAATACCTTGTGTTTTATAACAGTTTTGTAACAAATGCTGTTCCTGTGATACATCCAAGTATAAATTTGACTTATTTTAAGTTAATAAATACTTCTGCTGGAATGTTGTAATGGGTTTTCATGGCAAGGTTTTGGTGGTGGGAAACTACAGGGGTGGCTTCTGTGAGAAGCTGCTATTATGCCTAATAGAGCCAGTGTGAGCTGGCTCCAAGTTGGACCCACTGCTGGCCAAGGCCAAGCCTGTCAGCAGCAGTGGTCACTCCTCTGGGAGTTACATATTTAAGAAGGGGGAAAATTGCTGCAAAACAGCAGCAACTTCAGCCAAAGAGAGGAGGATGTGTGAAACAACTCTACAGACACCAAGGTCAGTGAAGAAGGAAGGGGAGGAGGTGCTGCAGGCACCAGAGCAGAGATTCCTGTGCAGCCTATGGTGAAAAGCATGGCAAGGCAGGCTGGTCCCCTGCAGCCCATGGAGGTGACTGGAAAAGGCTGTCCAGAGAGGTGGTGGAATCCATTTCTGGAGACATTCAAAACCCACCTGGATGTGTTTCTGTGCAGCTTTCTCTGGCTGAACCTGCTTGGCAGGGGGTTGGAGTAAATGATCTCCAGAGGTCCCTTCAGGCTGTGATCTCATAGAAAGCCCATGTTGGAGTAGGCTTCTGGGAGAACATGTGAGCCCACGCTGAAGCAGGTTTGCTCACAGGACTGGTGACCCCATGGCAGATCTAAGCTGGAGCAGTCTGAACTGCATCGTGTGGGAAGGACTTATGTGGGAGAAATTTGTGGAGAGCTGTCTCCTGTGGGAGGGACCCCACTCTGGAGCAGGTGAATAGTGTAAGGGGTCCTCCACCTGAGGAGGGAGTGGCAGAGTATGATGAACTGTGTGCTACCTCCATTCCTTGTCCCTCTGAAGTTCTGGGAAGGGGGAGCTAGAGAATTCAGGAGCAAAGATCAGCCTGGGAAAAAGGGAGGGGTGGGAAGAAGATGTTTTTAAGATTTGTTTATATTTCTCATTATCCTACTTGTATTTGCCTGGTAATAAATTTAATTTATTTTTTCCCAAGTCAAATCTGGTTTCCTTGGGATGGTAATTGGTGAGATCTTTCCTGTCCTTATCTCAACCCATGAGCCTTTTGTTCTATTTTCTGTCCCCTGTCCAGCTGAGGCAGGGAATGTGGCACCCACTAGGGTCAACACACCACAAAACATGCTCACTCCAAACTAACTGTGAAATGGTGCAATATCACATATTCTGACATTTCAATTTTTGAAAGCATTCAACTGTTTAATGAAAGACTAAGGAACAATATTTTGTCTTCACATGCGGTGTTACATTAGCTATATGCATTTAGTTGTAACCACGAGTGTATCTATTAAAATGATTTGTTGTGTTAATTCAGACAATGCATCACTTTCAGACAGCCTGGGAAGTCTGTACTAGCTGATGTGCTGTTAGAAGTGCAACCAAGTTGTCCACTACTGTGCTGAAGCGTGACAAATTATGGCACACACAAAATGCAGTACAGCCCAAGGGGAAGCTTCTAGGCTGCTGTGAGCTGGTTTCTCCTGGGTCACAGCTCTGCTGCTTACTAGAATTGTAATCTCAGGATTCTTTACTTCTCTGACCAGCTCTGCCCTAATTGGCTTTGCTCAAATCTGGTGATGGTTGTTGTCAGCCTGACAGCTCATGTTTTGGCACCAAGAGTTGGAATCCTGTCACCTCTGAGGCTCTGGCAGCTAAATCATACCTGGGTTTTGCAGACCTGCTCTGACAGAGGAATAAAACTCAGACAGCTTCTACAAAAATCACCTAGTGATAATCACGATGCATTATATCAGACAATGAAGTGCCCAGAGTACATCACAACCACTGTTTTGTGTTATTAACGTAATTTCAGCATCATGCAGGTATGTTCTGCTGTCACCAAGAGGTCAGATGAAGTTAGGTCAGATGCTAAATAAGAGTGAAACTTGCATTTTCTGCCTCCAGGAATTACAAAGATATGGCCTGATTGGGATTAGAAGAAGCAGAAAAATATCAGTCTTAACTTAGTGAATATTATTTTTAGGAAAATCAGTATGGGATTAATTTACATTTTTATATTCCAGACATTTTAAAAAATAGTCTTTTGGTTCAGTATGGCCACTCAGGGGAGAATAGACTGCCCATTAGCATGTCCTAATTAAGAGGTTTTTCTACTAGATTACAAATGTGACTTTTTAAGTACCAAAATATTGACTGATTTAGCTCTGCATCTGTGAGTGCAGTTTCTGCTGCACCATCATTCCTTTCATTTTCTATAATATGAGTACTCCATAAACAACAGCATTCCCTTTATTCCTGGGATACAGCCTGCCTGTGGCTACTTAAGTTTTATCAATGTTTGAGTTGAATTCCAATATATTTCTCAGACACATACTGGTAGAAAAATGCAGGCAGGTATGGCAGATATGCTGAAAATAATTTACCTACCATACCACAATTGTGTAAACTGTCTTATTCTTCTTGCAGAGAACTTTGGATTTAAACCATGAACTTTATAATAGTGCTTGTATTTCTGCATAAATAATGTGCATTTATCAAACCATTATTACGTATAAACCTGTCTGCCCTTACTGTCACATTTTGACATAATGTTTAGTTAAGATTTGTGCAGAGACTGAATGTTACACATCTGACATTTCTTCACAAGAAGACCAAACATGACTCTTATTTCCCTTCTGCATAAATACATATTTAATATTTGAAACTAAATCCAGACCTATAAAGAAAAAAAAATAAAAAGGAAGGAAAAAAAAAGAAAAAAAAAATGCTCTGTGTTACTTTTTAATTCCTTAATATTTTGTTCAAAATAGTTTGTGAATGAGGCTTTACCTCAAATTAAAATGGGGACAGTGTATCATACCTGGTGGTCAGTCACAGAACACTCAGTTCAGTATATGGTTCCTATTCTAAAATAACACCTGTTTTCTGTTTTAAGTAGAAAGAGATTTTTTCCCCTAAGATCATAATTACAGAATCAAATATTCATTAAAAGGTTTATTATGAGAGATTCATAGCCTAAATCAACTCACAGATGTCAGCCAACAATATATTTATGATATCTTGATGAGAATTTACAAAATTACAATCTCTCATTACAAATTTATATAATGAGGTACAGAAGAAGTAATTACTGACATTTTCTGTTTGGTGGGTTGTTTTTCTTTTTCATTTTCCAGTCAATTCACCTTGATTTCCAGCATTTGTCCATCCATTAATTACCTAATTGCAATACTTCATGAAATACATGTGGGTTGTGACCCTGGCTGTGTGTACACAGAGTTGATGGGAAGTCACTGGGAAGGCTGCAGTGCAGAGCTGTGGGTGTTCCTTCTGGGATGCCCATTGGGACCACAAAATATTTAAAGCTTACTCTTCATTTTATGTTCTTATTGGAGCACACCATGTTGATTTGACAGGGTACAGCACAATAGAAATAATTTAGACAAGATGTCGGAAGGTTTTTACTCTATGAAACTGAAGTTGCCTTTGGGACTGGTCCTGGTTAATACCAGCTGCTGCATGCCTGAGATCTCAGTGGCAGTCAGGGAACATCCCACAGACTGGAGCAAACACAAATCCTCCTCATTTACTTTTTAGGAATAAAAAAACTCCAAAACAATCAGAACCAAAGAAAGCTGTGCTCAGCCTCTATTTGATTTGTGATGGGCTTAGCAAAGTTTTCTCTCACAGGTTATTCTTCAATCTACAGGTCTGTTAAATCCTGGTATTTCTTTAGAAAGCCAGGTACTCTACAGCTAGGGCAGGTATATAAGGAAAAAATTAGTTTGTGGAACTAGATAAAGGACTGATTCAAGACCAATACAGACTGAGAAGAAAACAGAAAAATGTGAAGTGGCCACGGCATGCTACAAAGGAATAGAGCATGTTAGTGTTGGTTGGACAGCAGTCTGCAGAGAAAAAGTTAATGGCAACTAGAAGCCAAGGGGGAAAACTAATAAGCACTGCTAAGTCCCATGCCTTTAACAGTATTCAAAGATGTCCCACAGTGCCTTTTTTCATTTGAGTTTCAGATTGCAAGTTAACTGCAGCTGTTTTATCACTTTCCTGCAGCGTAGCATTTGCAGTTTGCATGTTACAGGCCTGTCTCTGTGGAGTGATGGATGCTTCAGAGCCTGCCAAAATGAGGCTGCTCAGCAGCTCAAAGCACCACATCCCATCCCAGTTTCTAGAGGAAATCTGCATTATCTATCTGGTAGTGCTGTAACTTACTATCTTTTGTTTCACAGCATCTCTAAAGTGTGGCCTAGGCTCTATTTAGGAGAGTAATCTGACTCTTCTCTCCATCTCATCTTTTCACACTGGCATAATTTTGTGGAGGTGAGAGTGGCTCTGTATACTGTGCAAGGTGAGACAAAACGTAAGAGTTTTGTAGCCTGCAAGCCTATGGCTGTGAATAATTAGCTGTCTCATCAATTTATTTTGGAAATCAAACTGGAAACTGGCCATGCAAATAAGCAGATATTGGCTACTGACTTCTGATGAAGACTAGCTACCCAGTAAGAAAAATCCTATCCCGTAACAGTGTGAAGGAAGGCTACAGACCCACAGTGGTTTTCCAGCAAATGGAATCACACTGCAATATGACAATGCCCTATTTATTTTGAAGCACACGTGTTTCGGCAAACGAGGTTTCTGAAAGCAGCGTCAGTGAATCTGGAGCCCGGTGTTACTACATTGAAAACACCATTTTGCCACCTAGTGGTGCACTCTGGTTCTATGTTTTATATGTTTTTGCTCCTCAAGAGCTTTTATCTTCTTACTGTGTGTGCTAAGAACTGTGTAGTGTTTAGGCAGACAATTCCTCCTAGAAGGCATGGACCCTTCTGCAGAAGAAGCAGCTGTAAAGAAAGGCCTTGCAAAACCATGCACACTAAGGGTGGGATTTTGTGCATGGAGACACTCCTGTCTGGGATGTATTTAGTATAACAAAGCTGTCTTTTGTTTAGCATCTCAGAAACAGCTGTGTTTTGTCCACAAGCCAGAGAATGAAACTGAGAAGAAAAAAAAAACAACAACAAAAATAAACAACAAAAGAAGGTATATTATTTTAGTCTATGTGGTTTTGTTTTGATGGGTGTTGCTTGTGGGGTTGCATGGAAGGAAGACATTTCCTGAGTGGTTTGCCAAGCATTTTTCATTTGAACCTCTGAAATACATGGCAAAACTCCAGTGACCTTTCCTTCTACTGTAATGGCTCTTGTTGTACTGAAGAGGGTTAGCTGAATATTGCTGATGAAATTACACCTTCCCAGGAGCCATATGATGATAGCTAAAAAAGAACTATAATGAAAGAGAAACCATCCAAGACCTTAAGATAAGGAAATTCTGTACACTCCTTCCCAAGAAAATGGCTTGTTTCTTGTTTTTTTCAGTGTGAACTGAAAAAAACCCCAAAGCAGTGAGAGTCTCAAGCTGGGCACTGTTGCATTATTTCAGCTGGATTGAGGCTAAGGACACCCTGAGCTCAGGTGTGTCAGGGCCATCTGGTGAGTGAGGTCTGTTTGGGGAGCTAGGCTGGAGCTTCACACAAACACTCAGTCCTCATTGTTTTTTAATTGCCTGGTTATTCATTCACAGCATGGAATCATTGTGCATATTCCTTTAAAGACAGACTGTCTAGGGTTTTCAAGTGTAACTGACTGATCATCAGTTCCCATAAAAATCCATATAAAGAGGCAAAGTTTTCTCCAAAAGGCAAGAAGAGGTAGCCCAGAATTGGATGTGAATGGACACCAGCAACACTAAATGTTTTCAACTTTCTGAATACATTTTGAAGTAAAATATCAAAAAAGATCCTCAGAAAACTGTTTTAACTCATGCTGACAAATATGAACGCTAAGGAGGTTTTATTGTTCAACTTTTCCTATCTCTCCACCCAGTTTAATTTATAAATAAATAATTTGATTTATAAATAAAGTTGAAGGTAGACACAGCTTTATTAATAGCAGACCTCATACAAAAATATTTATTTATTTCATTGACGTTTTAACTTTGGTAAGATTGATGCAGATTTGAAGTTCCCAATCAGGATGTTTATATTTCTTAAAATGATATCATAATACCTTTAAACTTTTATACAATGGTTTCTTCCTTTTATGTATGTCAAATCATATACCAATTGACCATTGAGTTTTACTGTGGATTTAATCAGGTTGCTATTGTATAGAAAACTGGAACTCTGACCCTGATTTCTGTGAGCTTCACCTCTTTGGTAAACAGATGGTATTTGATTTGGCTGAGTGAAGTGATATATTTCTGAATGGACTTTAGTGATCCATCTGTGCAAGTTGTTTTTCAACAAATTATAGGATCATAATTCAAGTGGGAAGACACCTCAGTAAGTCTCTAGTTTAACCTCCTACTCCAGGCAGGGTCAGCACTGGGGTTAGACCAGGTTGCTCAGGGCTTTATGCAGTCAGATCTTGAGATGCTCCCAGAACAGACATTAGAACAATCTCCCTGTGCAACCTCTGTTACTGCTTGATGGTCCTCTTTGAACACTTTGAGCACAGATGCTTGGGAATCTTGAGCTGCATGATTTCATAGTTGCTGCTAACAAGGTTGACAATGTTTATCCACACCTGGCCAACCAGCTCTTCAAACTGCAAACATCTGTGTATCTCTATATACCTATTATCTTGGTTTTGGTCTCACAAAGTAGAGAAAACTGACCTGCTTTTAATAAGAAATGCATTTTGGTTGCTGGAATATCTGTTTCTTCAAGAATCTAAGAAAGGTTAAGACTATTCAAAAGGGAAATTAAACATTTCTGTTGTGGCTCACATCTTTTATTGGATCCTGAACCTCAGTTTGCCAACAATGTAAAGTAGTTCTCAAAAAAATCTTGAACTCCTCCTGACTTGCACTTCTTGTTTTCAGTCTTAAAATACAGTTTCCTGTGGGAATAATTTGTTACAAATTAATTCTAAGATTTCCCAACACCTCTGCAGTGCTATTTAATAGTGTCTTGCTTCTTGTTAACTAGACTAGTGAGTGGGATTATTTACAACAGTATTTGTTCTCAGTATTTTAATTCTTTTCTCTAATTAGCTCTGCTCATCTAGTGAAAATTTCACAAACATTCATTGTCTGCACAAACAGAATAAATCTCAGCTATAGAGTGCCAGATGATTATACAGCCTTGAATGAAATATGATACTTCTTATTTTATATGATTATAATAATATTCTTTTATGTTCTGTTCTGAAATATGCAGAGTAGCTATTTCCCCCCACCTCCCCTGCAGTATTTATACATAATATTTTATGTGAATTCTAAGTTATGAATTAAAGATTTCTATCTGGAGATTGTAAGTTTAGAAAAACATACGGCAAAAAGTTAGCAAAACAACAAGAGCATTTTAGCAGATTATTAGTTTCTTCCATTAATCACCTTCTATCTTGCTCTATGTCACCATTCTGGATTTCAGTTCTTCTAAACCTCTGATTATCCTTCTTTTTTCTTATTTGAGGCCTCAGTCATCAAACTCACAATTCTGGTAAGAGTAGTAGTTTTAAAGAATTGCTTTTAATTTAAAAATCAGTTTTACAGCAGGGTTGCTTTATTTTAATGACCATCTTTCGAACAGCCAGCAACCTTAGGAAAAGTTGCTTTTGCCCTCTGTGCTTTAAAGGGAGTAATTTTTCATGAGTAGAATTGCCTATGAATTCTTAATATGCAAGCTTTATGAAAATCCAACTTAAAATGCTGAGCAGCAGAGAATACAGAGACTGGATTATGCTGCATAAGGAAAAGCAGACAGAAAACCAAGAATTTATCTGGGCATGGAAAGTCTCAAGCTGTGACAAAGTTAGATATTATACGTCCTGTTCATCTTCTGTACCACACTTTTCCAAACATCACATCTGCAGTTCCAAATTTGCTCTGCAATTACTAGAGGCAGCACAAGGTTGCTATAAATAGGCAAAGCAGAAAATGTTTGGGATCCAGCTCCTTTTGAATGAGAAAGCACCAATCTCAAGCTGTAGCTATAACCTCGGCACTTCTTGGAGTGTACACTGAATCCTGCCTCTCAGAGGGAAGAAAGAGATGCCAAATCTCCTTATCCACCAGTTTTTAAGTAGGCACCTGTAGCAAGTACATGTCTTTAAGCCCTCATACTGTCTCCTGCTTGCTCATATCAGAGAAGTGAGCTGAGCCCCTGCATCTGGAGTTGTTATGATGCCTCTGAGCCCTGTCTTACCTAGATAATGGCTATATAGATGATGAAGTAGACCAGGATCACTATATATATATTCTATATTTAAAAACTCTCCAGAACTGCTTGTAAGCCCACCCTCCTTCTAATAAACTAATAATTTGGTGGAAATGGTAGCTCAGGAGAAATATGTATTTACTAGTGTTTGTTTTAAGTGTTTGCATACATATGCAGAACTGTCAGTTTACCTGGCATTACTCAATTTACTCATTCAATTCCCATAGCTTTGAAATCCCACAGCAAAACAAGGAGAACATAATTCTGGAGTTATTTTGATTTATGGGGGGAAAAAAAAAAATAAAACCACCAGAGCAGACAAGTTGATAGTTTCTAAACCAGTTTAAAATACTGTTTGCTTGTTCTGTTTTGGTTTCTTTCTTTCTTGGTTTTTCTTTGGTTGGTTGGTTGGTTGGTTGGGGTTTTTTGTGTGTAGTTTCTAATCACTTTTAAATGAACTTGCTGGGGGAAAAAAAAAGTTGGTTACAGGAATGAGGTGCAGCATGGGAATATAATAAGTTGGATCAATTTATTTTTGGGGAGAAAGAAAAAAGGGAAGACTGTCTGAAAGTGCAGCTGAATTATTCCTTAATTGCAGAGTACAAATCTTACTATATACAATTAACTCATTATATTTCTATGTATACATATAATAGGTGTAATACAACTCTTTATACTCACAGGCATGTCTTGGAAAATCACTCATCTGAGAGTTTCACAGATGTCCCTTGAGTACTATACATAAAAATGTCTTTTTTTTTTTTTTTTTTAATCAAAATGAGCACAATCTCTGCACATACACACACACACCCCCAATCAAAGCACTGATTTTATAGATTACACAGGTACTCAGAAGTTAGAAGTGTTGGGGAGGCATTGTTTTGATTGAAGAAAAGCTCTTAAAGAAGTGTTACCTGTCTTAAAGTGAGTGCAGAGATAGGCATAAGTAAGTTTTTATATTTCATGCAAAAAAACCCACAAATGTTGTGGGAAAAGTTATCTCAGAAGAACCACACTAAGGATGCATCCAATAAGCTTTTAACACCCCTTGTATTTTATGAGATTTACTTTGAGACTGAGCCATAACGTATCAGTCTTTGGGGACTTATCCTCTTCCATGTGTTTAAGCAACACTTGTATCTGCAAGCAGAATATTTTTTCTCTCCCATTGTCATTTAGTGACAGCTGTAAATGTTTACTTGGAGAGGCACATCGATATGGGTATTTGCCTGAAATTACAGAATTGAAACTTGCTGTGATGTATTTGGAGCCCAGCTTTGCCCTGTCCTTTTGTTTCTCTCTGTTTGCTGTTACCTCAGATCTGGATTGATGAACTGTCAAGGAGATGGGCAGATGGGCCAGGCAATTGGGCTCTACACGACACTGAAAAACCTGCAAACATTGGAGTCCTTGGGCTTCATGGCATCCAGGCACTGCCTTATAGACCTCAAAACAATACAGCATTTCCAGATCATTTTGAGATTTGTGGACCCATATTTCTACCCTGATTAATGGAAATTGTCTCTTTGCTATTCACGTGGGATACAACAATGTTGACATAATTACTCTGTATACACTGCACTGGAATGCACAGATGAGATTTGGGGATTTCAAGCATCTTAGAATATTTGTTCAACAGTGCAAATATTAACAGCCTTTATGAAGTTCTGCCTCGGGATCAATTGCAGAATGTCATAGCTGACTCAGAAACGCAGAACTGTAATGGCATGTTGTAAAACAGACAAAACCCAGCCCAGCAGCTTGTTTGTATATTTAAAGAATACTGATCCTAAATCCTTTTAATTACAATCTAGATGGCAAGGCAGATGTTAGAAGAGTATATTCTGTGAAAATACACTCCAGATTAAATTTAGGACTCAGTAAATTCCAAATTAAATCCTTAAGCCCAGAACTGTTAAATTTAAGATCAATAAATGTTTGAGTTCTTTAAGATATGTGCTATTATTGGCTCTGAAAGTCTGAAAAATGTTGTATTCCATGTATGGTAAGAGGTGTGTTTAGGATTAGATGTTGAAAACTTTTTTTTTTTTTTTTTTAAATAGATAATAATATAGGCTGACACTGAATAAATCCACTGTGCATGCATTGAAACCAATCTGCCAAAGGTCCAATATTGCTGTTTTCACTGTTGCACTCAGTTCTGTATGCACTGCTGTGCCCTTCAGTGTGATAACCAAACCCCTCCCAACAGCACTCCAAGCTATCAGGATAATGTACACCAAGTGCAACTGGAGTTTTTCAGCAAGGAATCCAACTGTGAAAAACAGAATTTCTTTACTGAAAGAGTAGTCAGGTGCTTGAATGGGCTGCCCAGAGAGGTGTTCCAAAAATGTGTAGACATGGCACTTCAGGACATGGTTTTGTGATTATGCTAGATGGACAGTTGGATTTTGTGATCTTGGAAGTTTTTTCCAACCTTCCTGATAGTGTGATTCTGTGTGTGTAGGGATTAAGGACCTACCCCATTTCTTTTCATGCCATTTGTATAGGCAATCTCTAACTTTCCTTGTTGATTTGTAAGACAAAGAGTCAGATTTGAGAATTTATTTCTACATCTATTTATTTTGCATCTATTTCCCTGTGTTATTACTGCATTTTATTCTTTGAAATCTTGAAAATTTATTTTGTGAATGGCTGTTCAAGGATGAAAATGAGGAAAAGTAGCTCAAAAAAGATGTCTGTGCTCCTGTTCAGCTGTAATAGTTCATTTATAGAGTTTCCTGAGTACAGAACTTGTTAAGCTGCTTCATTCCTAGGCTAATATGCAATTCCATTACACAAACAGCACATTACATAAATGATACCCTGCAAACTCAAGCATGACTTGTACTTTCTTATGTCAGAATAGTGAAAAGTGAACTACAAGTGCAGGCTTGTTGCCTAAACAGCATCTTATTTGCATCACCAGATTCACCCTGCTTTTGTACACCCAGACTGTAGGGATCCAGTCATACTATCTGGATGGAAGTCTCACTTGTGAGGGGATGTATCTTCTCAGAGTCTGCAATCTGAACCATGACTGATGACTCCTCTCAGCCCTGAGGTCCTCATTGTGTTTCCTTTGAGCAATCCTCATCTCTAAGTTAGATAGAGCAGAGCTTGCCTGATCCCTCCATAACCAAAGCAGAGCCTGAGCTGTGATTCATCTCAGCCCAAAGCAGTTACTTGGAAAAGGTCAACAAATTTCTGCCTCTTCCTTCCTTCCTGGGAGCATAAATTTCTCTCCATTGACTATAAAGGGAAATAAGAGCTACTGCCTGGTGACCCTCCCTTAATTAGCTCCCTCCAGACAAAGTTTAATTTCAGGACCATATGTATAAGATTTGTATAAATTCAATTAAACTGGCTCTCAGCACAGGGATTGTCCATAGGTTACAACACGAAGGATTTATCTTTCATAAGCCATATAATAAAAGGAATTTTGTGAACTGCCAAAGCTATTCATCAAACACAATCAGTTAGCAGAACCTGAGAGCTTCTTTAAGAAACATTGAAGAGATTAATGCCACAACACCTTCAGCTGATGTCTCCAGCCATGGGCATCAGATAAGTAATATGGCTTTTCATTACAGGCAGAGGATGAATAGGTTGGAATACAAACCTAGGGTCCTTTTTGCTGTTCCTGCTTGCAAACATTCCCTCTGATAAAGCACAGAGACACAAATTAATACACCAGTTGCTAAAGATCTAGAAATAAACATTGCTCCTTAGTCTACTGGCTGAATTAGGAAATGAAAAATGTCTGTAGTCACTTTTGGGTCCTGAAAACACCTTAAAATACCTATTTACAAGTCAGCTTCCTGGGTGTTCTCAAAATTTATGATCAGAAATTGTTGCAAAAAAATAGGAAAATATTTATTTGGCGTATAATTTTACAAAATTGAAGAGTTTAGTTTCAAGAATATTTGTTTCTAATTAAACTTATTAAATATATAGTAGCATTTTGTGTTTACATAGTCTGTAAAATATATCAGGCTTTAAAGTGCTGCAATGACTTCCTACTCACAATTACAAACACTGACCATTGTGAGGTAACAACAGAAACACAGATAGGGCACCTATCAGCACACGGTTGTGCCCTATTGCTATTCTCTGTTAAAAAACAGTGCAACAAAAATGTTCCTATATTGTAAACTATGTATGGTTAGGGATGTCTGTGTGTTAAAACTTCCCGTTGTTGCCACTAGATAGCAGTGTCTGTCTTCTGAGTTTCGAATGCGTGTTAGCCAGCTAACCTATAGATCTCACTTCTTATGTACTGGCATTTATTTAAATTCCTTCTAAATGGTAATGCAGGATTTGTATAAAGAGCTATAGAATAGCATATGCTAAATATATGAAGCAATACTAGCTACTGCTTCCTATTTTTTGTTGAAAATGATGAGCTGCAAAATAGAAAAGATGAAAAAGTTGTAGACGTGATTTTCCACTTATGTAGACTCACTGAAAATCAGATGGTTTCCTCTGATTTACGTTAATATAGTGAGAGGAAAATGTGTCCCACAGTCCATTAATTCCTGATCAATCTAAGAAAGTAGAAAGGAAAAAATTGTATCTATCATAGGTTGCAGAGAGAGCAAAGTTGTCTGTACTCACATGGTATATTTATTGCTATCTTCCCTTGAAGAGGGTACTGCTTCTGTTATCACTGGGGTAGTCTAAGGATGTGCAAGCATTGTGCTTAAAAATGAGTCACTGTCAGTCCATTGCAACATGTTGAATGACCTGTTTTAATTGACTTCAGCAGTTCATTATCTCTGTTCTTAGAAATATTTTGAAGTAAACCTTTCCCTGCTTAATGAATATAGAAGTTAAAAATGCAGTCAGCTAAGAGGTGACTCGGGTCTCCTTTCTCATTGCCCATCTCTGCTGAAATGAAACTGGAGTGCTTGTTAATGCAAAATTACGAGACTGCCTTACAGAGCTTTACTCAAACAAGTTATCACTCTGATGTGAAGTGGACTGTGATTCAAAGATTGTACATTTCTGATGAACATCATTAAAAAAAAAAAGGCAGAAAAAATTAATGCAAACATTGTTACAAGGAGACATTGCTGAACAGATGGGCAAGCTTCTGGCATGAGGACTTTAGAAACTAGCATCAGTGTCTTGGCTGCAGGGAGGGAGAGAGAGAAAGGAGGATAAAAGGGAAGAAAATAAGAAAAACAGATGCCCAAACTTCAGCAGAATCCCTGCCAACTCAAAGCAGCAAATAAAACTGCCTTCTCTGTTACTTTAGAGGAACAACATGGAGTTTATTATTGGGTGTGTCCCTTTGTTGGTGTACTCAGGAGTTAAAAGGACCTGAATCAATTCAAATATTTGACTATAAGGGCATATATAAGTATTTGGGGATTTAAAAATTTATGTTCATTGGAGGGGTTGTTTTTTTTGTTTTGGGTGTGTCAATGTGATGTTCTTGAGGGAGGCATAAGCCTGAAGCCAAGGCACAACTGGCTCTCAAGACTGATTGGATCTGACGTAAGGGTGTTGTTTTAACCATAAAGGAATCAAAAGATATACTATGAAAAGCTTTTCAGTGTTAGAGAGAAACTGAAAAGAACCAGTGCTGCCAGTGGGCTTGTCTTTCCTAGGATAAATGTCATCCTACAAGGGCAGAACTGTAACCTTTTCCTTCTGTTGCCTTGAAGTTTCTGAGGATTCTTCTGGGAGAAACCATTCATTCCTTTCCACAGATTTCCTTCAGCACTTCTTTGCCATTGACCATGTAAATGTCATATTCCCACACACATAGAGCCCACCCTCAGTTGTCCATGGGATGAGCTAGAGGAGGTACCTGGGTGCCAAACTTGCATTGACCACTACCAATGGAAACCTTCCCCCCTTGAGCACAGAAACACGGGGAACCACAAGTAGTGGTTGAAATGCACATTTCTAAAAGTGGTGATGACAATTTGGCAAATTCACTGTGCAATGCAAATAGGAATTCATTATTTGTGTCCAGGCCTCCTTAATTTACCATCATTTCAGAATAAGAGAGGAGTCCATTGTGGCAAACCTTTTTGTTTGATGATGTCCTAGTGCAGTTGGAATGAGGCTGGTACAAGTCAAAGCAGAAGCAAGAGCACAGATTCCACTGCTGACTGCAGTGCTTCTACCCATATCTTAATCACATGCTCTCTGAAATCTTTCTCTTAATTTCCCTTGTGGCCAGCTCTTTTGAAGTTTTAATATGTGACCTGTTGCCATCTACTCAAACAGCTCTTTTTTTTCCTATTTTCCTTTTTCTGTGCTCTTTGGAACCTCATATTTCTTAGCTCTAGCCCTTTTAATCTCTTGCTATATTAATGAAAAGCACTCTCATAAACCTGTTCTTTCATCATACCTATGTTATGCAATAAACCTATATAGTTTATCTAGGTCAGATAGTCTACTTAAATAGCATTGAAATAAATGAACAGACAAATGTGAACTTCAGTTGGGTCATTTATTTAAACTCAGAATGCTATGTAGTCTATTGTATCTAGAGCTGGTCAAAATGAGTGGAAATTATGTCAATGACAATTGCTTTCATTTTTCAAGGATTTATGTTTTTTTCAGAGGGGTTTTCGGTGTTTTGTTTTGAATAAGGAAACAGGCTACATTTTCATAGGCAATAGAATTAAGAAAAAAAAAAGTAGGAAATCACATCTTTCATAATTATTTCTAAGAATTCAGACTTTCCTGTATCAGCAGAATCAGCCACTTCTAGCAGCGGAGGATATATGGGATAGGATTGAGCTATTTTGGTTCAGTATGCCTGAAATTAGTTGAGCAGATACACACCATCCACTTGTGACTGAACAGAAAAACACTGAAGTAATCTCAAAAAGTGAGGGAAGAGATGAAGAAAGAAGAGAATATTATATTTATGTTTCTGTGAAACTGGAGATGGGAACTGATGGCACTGTCTGTCTTGTTTCCATTTATAAAACCTCACCTTAATAAGCTTTTTTTTTTTTTTTTAATCTGCCAACAGATCTTTAATACAGGAACAACATATCAGAGGTACTGGGAAAAAGAATGTCAATGTGTGCCTTCTTACTCCAGTCTGAATATATTGATGGGATTAATTTGTAGAGCCACCCAACTTAATAGGCAGGAAAGTGGCCTTTGAGTATGAAAATGGTAAAATGAAATCTGAGAAGGCTCTATGCACACTGGAAAGCTGTGCAGCTGCCAGACAACCCAATAAACTGATTCTGAAACTGTATTCTAGTTAAATGCAATTAAACAAATCAGTAAAAAATATCAACTGTTGGTACATACCTTAGTATTGCTGAAAAGATACTTTAAGAGAAACCCAAAAGTTTATAATTTCAAGGCAAATCTTAGCCACTGCAACTTGGGGACTGCTTCATCATAAATCATAATAAATCAAATTGTATATAAACTCAATATAAAATATATTAATGAAATGTGGAAGACATTAGGAACATTACATAGTTTATGGATTTCTGTGCTTTCATCCATCTCCTTGACCACATTTTTCCCAAACACTCCATTGCACTGATGATGACAGAGCTACCAAGATCTGATGTCTCTGTGGGCTTCTGCTTGAGCCCTGCTAAAATGAAATGTGCTGGGCCTGTGGGCACTATGGAAGAAGCTTGTTTTGGGGAAGGAACAAGGAGTGATCACCTCCTGTCTGCCCTTAATACCACCTTTTGCTATACTCAGGTTCACATGTAAAAAGTTGTGGCTGCCTGAGCAGACAGACACCTTATCAAGGTCTTATCAAGGTCAGCAGGTCAGTCCTTGCTAATACAGTGACATTTAATGTGTTGACAGTGGTGTTTGTGATATCTCTCAGCAACAGCCAGCTCTAAAAGATGCAAAGGGCATTTCTTTCCTGGAATTGGTGTTTTCTTGGGAGAGCAGCACAGAAAGGCTTGTTTGAGCCAGAGTTTTAGGATGTTTCTAGTCTTGTAGCAAAAGCCTTCTATAAAACTCAGATGCTGAAACAGAAACAGATGGATATGTCAGGCTGTGCTCTGTGAACCCAGGAGGGAAATGAGGCAGGAAGACTGGTAAGGAACTGGAAGTTATGCCTCATATTTCCTTATGCTCTTTTCTTCATGGCAAAGGATCTAAATTAGTAGTGCTATGATAATAAAATTAATTAGCATCATCCTTTCACCAGTTATTTAATAGATTACTCAATAAAAGCATGACTCTAACCATGGTATGAGATACTTAATAGGCCAGTAATTAACTAATATGCAAGCAAATGGAAGCTGGAACATATCAGAATAGTGAAATAAAAACTCACAAACAAAAGGAGATAATTTTCATTTACAAGCTTAGAATATACTTTTTAAAAAATAATTATTATTTCCTGAGAATTAGTTACAAATGTTATGTTTGGAGACATTACCTTTTTGGAAGTTATTCAAGTTTTTCTTTCTTTCTCATCATCCTCTCTCCTCTCTTGAACTGCCCTCCTAGAGAGGGAGATAGTTGGGTGGGAGAGAGAAAGGACACATAGGGGAAGAAATAAACAATTATTAATTTTCACACATCACCAAAACAGCAAATGTTTTTGAAAAGTGTTGGGGTTTTTTTTTTTACAGTTTTCTAGTATAAAGAACCTCAAACCAAGCATTTATTGAGTTTGACTGGAATCTTCTTCTGTTACAAGATTATTTTTTGTCCTCTTTCATTACACATCAACTTTGTTAAGTATAGTGTTTAAGGCTTCAGCACAATGTTATTAAATAGTCATGTCTTACTGACTGCTATGAATTTCTGTGTGAAAAGCAAATGAGTCTGGAATATTAAGACTAATAACATTATTTGTCACTGATCTTGATAAACTGTTCTGATAAAAACTTCTGTTACTTTAATTCATTGAGGACAAAGATTACCAGTTCATTACAATGAATTACAAAATAAATCACGTCATAGGTTTATCTCAAAAAATACTCCAAATTTTATCTTTTCACTGCATCATTAATAGTTCTAGCTTATATCTTTAAGAAGCAAGTTAGTATTGACTGGCTGGCAAGACAAGAGGCCATAATAGTTTTCTATGCTTTTTTACTAAAACTGTTGGAGAAAGGCTGATAAAATGTTTTCATTAAATAGTTGTTTGGTCAAAATATAATTTGTGAGTTCTTATATTCCAGTTTCAACAGAAAAGGTTTTCTTCTCCAAAAATAAAATGCCACTCTAAAGAAGGCTAGAAGGAGAAGACCAAGGCATACTGGAGATGTGTGCTGCAGGATGGATGCCCTGTGTGTCTGTGTGTGGGTCAAGCTAGCTGGTCAAGTCCTCACAGCCATCCATGTTAACATATCTTGAGAAGGGAAGATGTTGTACTAGTTGTCTAGGGAAGCATGGTAAGAGCTCTACAGGTGAATGATGCTAGTGCTGGACCCAGGGCCCAAGGAAGCAATTCTGCTAAGACACTGTTTACATTTATTTGATTTCAGCAACCCCAACTATAATCGTACATTAAAGCACAGAAGGAACAACCAGTCTATTCTAATGCTATCTAAGTATAAATAATACTGCCAAGGATGTTTGTTGTTTGGAATTCCTGATTTGTGAAATTCCTCCCTTTCACACATGCACATTTGAGCTATATATACCATATTTGAGAATTCAGTAGCTATGGTTTGAAAACCTAAGTTATCTACATCCCAAGGACCTTTTGAAGATTTTAACTTTAGGCTCTGTTGAAATTCTTTCACCTTTTACTTTAGGAAGGTATGGAAATAAGAAAGAGTGAGAAGGTGCCATAAAAAATATTAATAATATATGCTATACGGTATTAGTAAATGTTTCAGTACACTGACAGCATATTTAACAGTAAAACTTGGGTGCCCTGGAAAGGACACCAGCCTTGTTTTCATCTATGCTTGATTTCACAAAAGGAGATAAGTGCTCTTGCCACACCATAAAATATGTTCCGGTACATTCACAACTGCAAGGTGTCTCCCAAATTGTTCTCTTCCAAAATTTAAAAAGATGGAACTAATTTACTATAAAAAAATAGGTTACAAATGGCTTTGTTTCATTATACTGATGGCAGAAAAAAGGAAGAGACGGTCTTCATATAATTAAGAATCTGCAAATAAAAAGACTCAGGTCAGTGCTGTTTTAGGATTACATCTAGAGGATGCTGCTGATGTCATTGATTTTATTTTTAGCTGCTAAAACATTAGTTTCAACTACAGAAACTACTCCTCAAAAGAACTCTGAGAACAAACATTCTTATTCATTACTTTCTTTAAAAAAAAAACAAACCAGAAAGCCTTGAAGATTAAGCTACTTATCAACTCTTCCAGGGCTATGTTCCCTTTTTTTTGCACAGCCTGTCTAGCTGGAGCCTCAAAATCAATTAACTAAAAGGTCTTCATCACCTCTGGAATTCCACTCATTCACACTGGTAATTACAGAAGGTCTCCATGAAGCAGTGGTTTCTCAAAGAGTTAATTGAAATGCAGGAACAGCTTAATACTGATTCAGCAGACTTAGCTCTAAACTTCAAAGGAATTGTGATTTACCATTTGGTTCTTTATTTGTCTGTTTAAATTAATCATCTTGCTCAAAGGCAAGGGAAATGAAATGTCGGAGGCCTCAGAGTCACTCCAGCATAAATGTTAAGATACATTAGTCCTGTGAGATACAAATTCTGAATTTATATTTTATTTTTATTTCTTTTATAAAATATTTATTTCACAAAATACTTATTTAATTTATCTTTTCTGGCAAGCGTAGGATTTTTCCCCCAAATCCCTGAACTATACACCACATCTAGGTTTATTAATCTTAAATACACTAATGTAAGAAAACACCCTCTGGGCCTGGTTTAAGTTTTACAAAGGTAATACAAAGCTTATCAGATCTGTGGTTTGCTTACTCTCTAGGTGGAGTAGGCTGCCCAGCAATCCCAATATGACTCACAACTTCAAATAGATACCTACTACTTCCCTGACGTTCAGCAGCAATTTATCTCAACACACTCAAAATGAATCTGTATAACACCTGCACTGTGCACTTGTCTTTTGTTTCCCAGACAGACAAATATGTAGGGCTGGAAAGGGGAATTTAAAGGATGCCACCAGGTTTATGTCCCTGCATTCTGTTCCCATTCTCCATCTGAAAGAGTGAATGGTGGGAAGGTGAATTTACACAGAAACCTTCTCCAGCTTCCTAGCTCTCCTTGACAAGGCAAGTGCAGGATCAAAGCTGTGAATTCCTGGGCAGCCTCCTCTGAGATGGGCTTGACCTCCACCACCAGCAGCCAGGGGATGTGTGATAAGCAGGCAGTCTTCCAGTGCAGGGATGGACTAATGACTGTAGCTAGCTAGATGTGTAATCTCCAGCTGGAAAGGGAGAGTACTTTTTCTACTTGTGATGTCCAAAAATGACCTGTGCACGCTTGTTCACATGGACATGGTTTCCCTGGTGTTTTGCTATGGTTAAAGGCTTTTATATCCGCATCCAGAAGCTGCCCAGGTTGGGGAGCAAGTAGAGACAGCAATTCCTTCCTTTTCTATGAATTAAATGTAACTCTTTCTTGCAAAAATCCTCAAGAAGAGTATTTGCTTTACTTTCTCATTTTTTTAGATGTGCATTTTTCTCATTATAGCTTTTAGGATGAGCAGAGTTTTGTAAGTAGATATTTAACTTGGGGTGAGTGCAGTCTGCTGCACCCTTAGCATTCTTTGAAGTGAGAAGGGTCAGCTCATAGCACCATTTCCCTAGTCATCATTTCTGTCCTTGTGTTTTCTGTAAATACAAGTTTAATTACTAGCTCATGATTATTAATCACTGTCATGGCAGGGTAATTCTACTTGGAAAAAGAGCTGTGGTAAAATGGATCCTTTACTCAATAGCACTACACTCAGAGTTTTCACAGCAGTATCTCAATGATTAAGACTGGGATTTTCAAAGTAGATACAACTTGCTATTTAATTGAAATGAGATATGAGCACCTAGCCTCTTTAGGATCCTTTGAAAATCCCAGCTGGAAATTATTATTTCAGTGCTTTTTAATTTTTGTAGCTACTACAGAACCATCATGGCTAAGCCCAACTATTCTTGCCTTTTTCCTTGGAGATACACTGTTAGCAGACCTGTTTTGAACTGGTGATAATTGTGTGTTTCTTAAAGCCTAGTGGGAGCCATGAAAATGTGCAGATGCACTTGCAAATATCATGTGAAGAGGCAGGGCTGATAGATGTCCCTGAGCTCTTTGTGTCTGATGAGGAATTCTCACACTGGGCAATATATTTTTAGAAATTAAAGCCAGTGGGCTCTCAGGATATTGTTTATTGCAAAATTTACTGTAAGAGTGCCACCTGACCATGATTCCCTCCCCAGTTTTACCAGGATGCATCACTTTACCAAGGTATAAAATGCAGCATAGGAGAAATCAGACCCTTTGCTGAAAATTAGTGAGGAACATCAGGATATTGGGAAGCATCACTTAATGAACAGTAGATTTATTGCTGTTATCTGAAGCATGTAGAGTACTGAAGGAGCATGTTGTAAACAGCAATATGGATCTCTGCTTGAACAGCCTGCTGGCTACAGCTTCCCTCATGATTAGTACCACAAATGAGTTGTCTCACTCCAGGCAGGGGTCCCTCCGTGCCTTGGAATTCTGCACTGCTTCAGACTCAGTTTCAGGTCTCCAGCTTACAGAATATTCTAGAGATTTCTTGCCAGAATAAAAACCATGCCTGAGCAGGCTATGGATGTATTTCTCAAAGGGCATGCACCTGCTTGCTTGAGTATGTAAGTACCCCTCCCCATGCACCCATATCCCTCTTCTATGTAATCTTCTGTGCCAGTTTTCTGATGCTTATGGATTGCTCTCTGGTTTAAGTATATGATTGCTTTTGTTGCAGTTTAAATGTCACCTATCGCAAGCACTTTAGGACTGAAGTGTGTGTATAAATACAATTTTATGCACAGCAAGTCACTAAAGTTAAGCAATTTTAGGAGGTTTAGAAAAACTTAAAAGGCATAATTCCTTCCCTGTTTTTCCTATTTCTCCCACAGGGGAAAACTCATCTGGGGCGGTTCTGGGGGATTGGAAAAGACGGATGGCAAAACAGCCATCAGGGCCCCAAAAACTCCAGTTTGGTTTCCATGGCACTATAACCTACCATAGGGTCACAGCTTTGCTCTGGGTCCATGCCCAGAGCCCGACTCTGCCAACACCAGCTTGGCCTCACTTTGTCCTTTCCCAGTTGACCACCCTCTGAAGTGGAGCACTGGGGATGTCAGAGTAGTGTTCTCTCTGTCTGCATGGTCTGGGTGGGGAGTACAGCCCCTAAACCAACCTTGGAGCACCAGCTGTGCCCCAGACCCTGACATGTTGTAGCTGCCACTATTTCAAATCCCAGTCACAGATACCTGCTTGTTTGGCTCTGAAATGTAACATGCTTCCTGCTTTCTAGCTGTTGTTTTTTTTCCCACTCCTCCAATATGTTTTTGAAAGGAGAGTACATTTTCTCCTTGTATCTAAGAGACAGTGCATCTCTGTTTACCTCAATTCCAATATCGTTAACTTTACTCGGCAAAATTTTATTTTCTGTTTATCATTGCTGCAAGGAGAGGAAAAGAAAACTGGCTTCAAATAGTAATATGAACAGTTCATCCCATTTTATGAGCAAAGCTATTTATCTGCATAGAGTAGACCTAAGCTTGGGCAGTGCTGGGCATCCAAAGCTGATTAAGCCATTGTGAAGGAAAGGGTGAAAAGAGCAGTCAGTTCTACAGACCTCAGTATTTTTCTGGTAGTTAGACACTCCCAGAGAGCTTAACCTGTGTGCTGGACTTAATAAATTATTCCAGAAGGTGACAGATACTTTCTTGGCTCATTAAGTATTATCTTTTCCCTGCTTTACCTTTTTTTTTTTTTTTTTTAATTGTTTTTGGTCCCACAGTCTTAGATTAGACGATTGACTTTAGGTCATATAGAAAAAAAATGCATGCTACCAAGGCTGTGGTACACACCCTTACAGCTGCTGTGCAGTTCTACTCAAGTGAACAATTACTGCAGAGCAGAGGCAGCCCTTGGCTTCCTAAAATGGGAAACAGCAATTGTGATAAATTGTCAGCATGACTTTAACTCAAGGATTTTTCATAGCACCAATGTCCTTTGCTCAAAACTTAAGCAGATGGAAAAGTAACTAAGGTGTATCTAGCCTCAGTGTTATGAATTAGATTAACTTACTTGTAGTGTAGCTCTATAGGCAAAGATTATAATCAGTGGGATCCCTCCCTTCCTGAATATGTGTATGGTGGAGGAGTAGAGAATTTTGGATGTATTCACCTGCCAGATAAAATAGTTATTATATAATATGGCGCACGGCCTTTGCACTGAACTGTTTTACATGAGTAACCCTGTAAAGATAAGATAGCCAGGTTATGCTATTTAGCTGTCTATGTATCATCCTGAGGCAACTGAGAGGAGAGTTCTGCCACAAGATGTATAATTGCTGGAGGCATGTTTGTCTGTGGATGATATAATTTCAAGCACCTCATTTTATACTCCTCAGAAAGAAGCACCTACCCTGTTTGCAGCCTCTGGTATCAATGCTGGCACCTCATCCCTCATCCTCAGTCATAAGTGCTGTGTTTCCACTTGGGAGCAAGGCTGGTCTGAACTGGGTTTCCCAACCATGAGTACCATCTTTTACTACTGCAACACCTCGTGCTGTAACAGCAGTTGCAGAGGACTAATATTTTAATTTTATGTTTGATACTCCTACTGCTGTGAGTCTGGGCAGACCAGCTGTGTCCCTGCCTGTGTGTGCTCTTAGCTGTGATGGAAGTCAAAGAGTTTGGGGATTCTCTGGAGTGTCTGTTACTAGGAAGTCCTCTACCAGAGTATCTCTTTCTGGTCAGAGGTCCAGGTTAGGGTGCAGTGAGGCATTTTCTAAATCATGCAGAAATGTTTTTAACCTAGTGTGTGGTGTCCTGGTTTCCAGATCCAATATCCTACTGGTGCCTACTGGATATGTTGAGCTTGGTGTAACAGTCAGGTTTCTGCACTTAATATTTTTCCTGGCTGGGTTAATTCTGACAGAGTCTGAAGCATAACCTAATGGAAGAACACCTACCAGCTATAGAATAGATAGGTTATATATAAAGATACATTTGTAGGAGTTGCAAAAAAAATCACATAATTTAAACCCCTCAGGCTGAGGAAATGATTAAATTTAGCTCTGTTTCTGCTGATTTAGCTCCTTAATTATTGGGTGACCACCATAAGATTAGATTTTTAATGCCAAGCAGCTATAACTGATTTGTCTTGTCCCAGTAGATGTCTCCTGGCACAGCAGACCCTGCCTTTACAGGATTAGCTGGAGCTTAGTTGCCTTCTGAGCTTGTCTGTGACTCATGGCAGTACTTGTGAGAAGGGGGTTCCTGAAGTGCAGAAGAAAGCATGACCACCCAGCCACATACCCGGGCCATGCTCTGCCTAGTGCTGCCAAAGGTGGGAGCAGGGACAGTTCTGAGGCTGCAGTACCCCATAACAACCCTCTGAAGCTGTCTGAATTAATCCTGAAAATTACATCTTAATCATGATACCTACACAGGCCTTCTGGCACAAAGCTGTACCCAGGAGCATCAGGGCAGACACCATCCTGCTTCTTCCTGCAGAGAGGAGAGCTGGTGCACAGGCTGGAGGGAACACTGCTTTACACCACAGCAGCTATCTGCCTAATAATTAAGACATAGGTGAAATCTAGGAATCCCTTGAATCGTTAAAGTTGGTTTTGTAAGATCAAAATATGTTTATTTTCCTTTCAGAAGAAGCTTAGCTCATTTAAAGCACCCCATAGAGTTGTTTGGTTTTTTTCTCACTTTTTCCTGGTACTCAAATTTTTATTCCAATAAATGAAACCATGAAGTGGCTTCTGGCTTTTACAGTAACTTGGAAGGAAGGGAAAAACAGAGTTGTCAGCTGGGTGACCCTTTCATTTCAGTACCTGTCTGTGTTATGAAAATAATGTACCCAGTAGCTTTCTTAGGGTGAAGGGAACTGACCAGGTCTGAAGAAGGGGTCTGCTGGCTCTTTGCTGGACTCTCTTGGAAATCTCAAACTATGAGGAAAATCTGTCCTCCCTACCTGTCAACACACTTGCCCTCTGCAGTGGAGTCTTTTGGCAGAACTGTTATGAATTTCTTTTCAGGATTTTTTTCAGAGGCAAGAGGCTCTGTTTGTCTCCTACAGCACACACAAGGCTCCTTCCTGCACCTCTGCTTCGTGGTGACCCCCTCAGGAGCTGCTTGTCTCTTGCTCTCTGCTGAATTGCTGACATCTAGAGGATACTAAACACACTGGACTGTCAAGGACTAAATAAAAACATTTTCCAGCTCAATCGAGTTATTGAAAGCAGTTCTCTTGCTGTAACTGCCTTGGGTACTGTGTGTGTGACATTTGAATATACTCCTTTGTAGTGTTAATAGATACACTTTGGAGATAGTTCCTCACAACAAATTAATGAGACATTTCAAGACAGAGTTCCTACCAGCTAATTAAATTACCTGCCTATCTTACTAGCAGTAATCACTGCTTTCCCTATATATCTGTGTAAACAGCCTGATTTTCATATAAATTATATTATGTTTGAGATAGCTGATGGATGCCATTCAATCTCTTGTTTGCTGATTCTAGCATTTACTACAGGAAAAAAAGATAAATAGACTAGAAATAACCCTTGATGGCTGCTTCCATGGATTCATATTACTTTACCAGTTGCTCTGATAATACATCACACAGCAAAACTAGCCTGCTCCCCCATAAGGAAAAAAAAATACAAAAAGGAGACATATTGTAAAGTCTTATTTATGACACTTAATGGTCAAGCATGAGAACAACTGTATCTGTCACAGGTGTAAGTTTTGGAGACTTTAAGCGACTTAAGTTATAATGGAAGATTTTTGTTGGGGATCCATATTTCTCTAGCAATGATTATAACAATGACTGAAAACGAACAAATACATCTGATATGTATGTTTTACACATAAATATCAGATGGTCTAAACACTTGTCCTCCAAAAATACAGTTCTGCTTTATTTTGATTCTGGTCCACTCACTGCTTTTGGGGATTTCTACTCCTGATGTAGACGAGACCAAGATTTTAAGATTTTGTATCAAAAAAGATGCTAGAATAGGAATAAAGAAAACAGGGTTCTTTCTCCAGCCTCTTCTCCAATTCAGCTCTGTGAGCCACTTTGTCCTTCAGTGCTTCAGCTTTCTCACATGGTCTTCTCTCTGTCATCAGTTATAAGCTTCATCCACTGCAAATGCTCTTTTACCCCCCATAAGCAGTGAAATGCCAATAGGAATGCAGTAAATAAGATTATTTTGCTTTACTGCATTGAGACAAACTGTAAAACTCAAATCAATTTCAGACAGTTGAATTTTTTTCCACTCTATTCTAGAAGACCTAAAGATTAGTTCAATCTCAAACAAATGGTTTAATTTTCAAGCATTTGACAAAAGTGCATGAAAGCTTGGGGAAAAAAAAGAGGCTACTTCCATAAAACAGGATAAGGGTGTATTTGATCTGTCTCCTTCAATCTGCAGCCTCATGTTTCCAAAGGATAAAGAAAAAAAGTTAAAACTCCTTCTGTTTTCTTTCAGGTAAGAGGTAATTCCCTGTCCCATAGCCAATACTCTAACCAGCAACAATAAGGTATTCAGCACAAATGGGCTGTTTCAGCTTTTCTAATTAAGTGCTCCCCATTTATATGAAAATCCTTAAATTTCAGTAAATTAAAAGTAGGAGTCCCAGTGATCAGCAACCCAGTAATTATGGAACACTACAAACAGATGAAAGAGAAGGATTAAAAATTGTGACTGTTACTTTTTTAATGAAAATTTTTAAAATACTTGTGGGATCACATTTTAAATTATAGGGTGTGTTGTTTGCTTCCTGAAGTAGGGCACTATGTGGGGGAATTCCATGAGTAGTTTTGCTAGATGTGAAAAGTCTAGGTGAATGAGAGTTATCAAAGTCTTTTTAAGGCTTATTTTTAAAGTAACAAGCAATTCATAAGGGACAAATTTATTATCATTTCTGGTTTTGCATTTCCTGTAGATCTAACATCTAAACTCATCCACATCTAAAAGTTTCCTCTCTGTAACTGTAATGACACTGACAGATTCAAAGCTGGATACAGCTGATGAAATTGGATTTGCTCCAGCAAATGTAGAAAATTCATATCTTGAAGTCTCAGGAGTAAGGCTGATCTGGTTTTGATCCTGTGTAGTATTGCCAGGTTTAAGAATCAAAATTCAGACAATAATTACTCTTGGGACTTGATTGAATAGTCCTCCTACTGACAAAGCCTGTTCTGCTACCTCTTCCATATTGTGGAACAGCATTAGTGTTATTACAGGTAGAGAGAAAATTCAGCCAAGAATGATAGAATGATTAAATTATTGATTCCTTCTTCATCTGAAATGTGCTATCAATCTCAAATATTTGTTCAATTGCTAGGGTTCCTGTATTTCCATTTTCCAGAAAGCTCTTGCATAAGCAGGATCAAAGATTGTGCTTTCGCATAAATGATTTCCTTCATGGAACTTTGTTTGTAACATCCTTGTCCCACAACATTCAAAGCCATATTTAAATCATTTCACTTCCGTTGGTGATGTTTTCCTTTTAAAGACTCATATGCAAAGTGTCTGTTCTAGACTCATGCAATTTCTGATTCTGAATGTATTTCTGAGGCTTTCAGAGGTCAGTTTATAACATGCAAAATTCATTATTAAATTCTTTACAAGTGCACAAAACTGAAAAAAAAAATGCAATTTTTGGATGCAAATCAGAGATACTCAAACATCAAGGACAGAAAACACACCAGAAAACTCATCGTCCTGAACAAACTTCAGCAAGCCTGTTTCAGAAGGCATATGTAAAAAAAAAAGATTATTTAATGTAACCCAAACCCCATGCAGACACAAGATTTGGGTAAGGCTTAGAAGGGGTGTCCATCAGCTTGCCTGTGTTGAGCCCAGCAAGGACACCCTTTGGCTTTCTTTCTGCTGCTCCTATCAGAGTTGAGACATTCAGCAAGATGTATTGTTTGATGTTAGGGGCTTCCTTCAAGAGAAAACAATGTTTATTCCTTCTTCAGAAGACCAAGTGGAATACCTCATACCAGCCTGATATCCATCTGCATGTTCACAATGCCACCAGAAGAGTGGCACGTTCTGCCAGTCCCTGCTGTCATAGGGCAGCCCAGCATCACACAGTGCCTGAATCTGCCTGCTGGGTGGCTGGGATTATCAAGGCTTGTCTACAAGGGACCCCTTGGTCATGGGAAATGACATCAGATAGAACAGACAGGCTAATGGAGAGTACCTAATCCAATTTATCTGTGTTCTGGCTCACACAAATCAAGGAAACTGCACCTCATTCAACGAGCTGTTTCTAGTACTCACATGTGTGAAATTAGCTATCGCTTTGGTGCAGAGCAGGGCAGTGTAGCTCTGGTCCTTCTACACTGTGTCTGTTGAGCAGAGGCAGAGGGGACGAAGGGAATTTGCATCTCCCACGCCCATGCAGACAATAGGATAGTGATGGACCTGCATGAACACAGCCCTTTGTCTCTGGACACACACTTTGAAAGAAACACCTTATGCAGCAAACAGACCAGTTTTTCTTGTGGCAATTGACTGCACTGGAGTTCTTCTGTGAATGGCCAGCAGAATAAGAGGGTTTTTTTATTCAATTTCCTTAAAATTTCTGTTGGACAAATAACATTTTTTTTAGGCAGTGACAATTGATGACCACTATAGAATTTGCACAGCTATTTGAGCAAATAATGGTCTATACTCAACATTGTGGAACTTTCAGGATTCACAAAGACTTCTACTGATAGATTTGGAGATATTTTATCATGACAAATAATGAACAGGGCATACTTCCACCAGAAGTTTGGCCTTTTTTTTGTTTTTGTTTTGTTTTACTTGTAAAACTTCATAGAGTATTTTTGTTGTCTTTGTGTAGCCCTGCATTTTACATGAATGCTTTATGTATTTTAGTTGTAATTGCATATAAAAATGCTCTTCTGAATGTTTAGCTAGCTGCCTCTCTATGGTTTCTCTTTCAGTGCAATCATCTTAAGTATTATTATGCAGGAAGGTCTGATAGATCATATAATTTTAAATCTACATAAGCAGCAGGTTTCTGCACACAGTGGGGTATTCCAAGGCCAATGAGAGCTAATCAATGTATTGCAGGGAGCTGTGCATAATAGCAGTTGACAGTTTTAGTAAGCTTTAATTGAGTCTGTCAGAATCCCATAAATTTTCAGTATAAATTGAGATTACTGATTTCAGCCTATCTTAAAAAGGAAGTTTTCAACTGGTGGGTGAATTTTCTTCCCTGTTTCTTCCACAGTAAATGGCTGACAAAACTTCCAGTGTTTTCCTGAAGCATTAAATCACCAAATTTTTGTATCATATTTAAAAATAATAAGTCTGCTTACAAAAATTAAAGCCAGTAACTTTACACAGGAAGTGGATTTCTGGAAGAAAGTGGATGCAAAGAGGAATCTGTTGGGTGTGCTGTCTGCATGCAGTTTGAGTCCCTGCCCAGGAACACTGAAATGGCCCTGGCAATTTGCCTGCCTGGCTTTCTGCTGAATGCAGCATGGTTTAAGCAACACTGCTGACAGAAATATTAGGGCTGGTTACTTTTTTTGAGCTAGAGGACACAATGTAGAACATCAGACCCCATCTGCACTGGTCTTCCAAGACAGTTGGTTTTGGTTTATAGCTTAAATCTTCTTCCCCTTTGTTTGGTTTATTCTTAAAACATTTACAGAGCAAAATCATTATGTGCTCAGACTAATTTTTTTTCTTAAGATTAACAAGGAATTGCCTTTAAGCCTATTCTTGCAAGACAAATTCTGATCTCCCTAGCAGAATTTTGTTGCACCTTTCCCAATATTAATATTTTTTTTTGCCTCAAAAGAATCTGACCCAAACATTACACAATGTTCCAAATAATGTTTTCTTAATGTCTTGGACATTGCCATTGGTGTTTCCTTGTGTCCACTGAAATCACCTTGACTGAGTCAGTGTGGGTTCACATTTTCCTTTTATAGGTTTCACATTTTATTTTATATGGTATTCTGATATGAGAAATGTTCTCTAATAATGCTGTCATGAGATATCTGTTCTGTTTGTGTGTTATTTAATTTCCTTTTATGTGATTTCTGTTTGACTAATTACTCTGCCTTTCAAGCACTTCACTGAAATAGAGTGAGACCCTAAGTGTCACCCACTATTCACCACAAAAAAAAAAAGTCCTCAGCCAGACACAAAAAGCTCCATGTAGATTCTCTTATTAATGATCATTTTTAGCCAAGTTTAACAAGGGTGGGGTGAACTGTAATTAAATTGCTGTAATACTCCAAGGAATTATGGTCAGGTATGATATATTATTTGTACTGTCTACTCAGGCTACTTAGACATCTTAATTAAGCTGTGATTTAACAGACTATAGGAGCATAATTTGAAAGACTGTGCTCTGTGAAGGTAATGAAAACAAATAAGCACTTATGAAGGGCTGAGTTAGGTGTGCTGGTGACTTGAGTAGTCTAAACTCAAATCCCAACCCTTGTCCTAATCATTAAATATTTAATAAATCTCTGAAGATTTTATTTTCACTTTGCTTTGAAAGTGACCAGGTGGGAAAACACAATATCCAGTTACCAATTTGCCCATTAATAACCTGTTGACTGTACACTTCAGAGGTATGTTCACTATACCCTTTTTAGTGTGTTTTTGCCAAGCAATCTTTTGTTTTCAGCTTACTTCCTAGCAATAAAAGTTAACTGGTATTTTTTTTCACCCTACTCTCAATACAGTCAATCTCTCTGTTTGCCTGACACAGGTTATAAGTCCTACTGCAAACCTTTTGATCATAACACCAGGATTATTGACAAGCTGTCAAAACACGGGTTATCACTAGTGCTTTTCTCAGCTTCAGTATTGACTATATGCCCCAACAACAAAGAAGCAGCATCATAATAATTTCAGTTCCCAAACCAACAGGTTGAAGGTCTCAACCACTGAAAGACTGCTGGACTGAACAGAACAGTAGAAACAGCCATCTTACAAAATTCAGCAAAGTAATTATATTTGTGAAGAATTATGTTTCCATGCAGTTCTTTGAAAGAATATGGTCCATTGAGGTTTCTGAAATATGGCACTGGGTAGTTTCAGTTTCCATTGCAGACCTTTTGAAATAAATGGTCTTAATAACTTTTACACATCTTCTCCTGCTCTGCAGGAAAAAAAAATAAAAAAAAACCCCATACTTTTGAAATGTATATATATTCAACATTGAAAAAAAAGTTGTCACAAATCAACAAGATGCTTGTGCATTGTTGTATCTACTAATATCTGCTAACATTTATCAGCAATAAGAAACTTTTAACTAGGAGTTTGATAAAAAAGATTGACCCTTGATGGATGAAGAATATAAACATCCTTGAAAATAGAGTTGTTGGATACTAGATGCACTGAAAGCTTGTTAGCTAAGGACTATTTCCAGACTTAATTCATGTTTCCAGTCTCTGGGAGTTGGTAATGTTTGAATTATCTGCCTCTTGAGTACTGCTTTGGCCAGGTTACAGGGAGAAGGAGTGACAATCTTGTCATGTTCCCTTCTCCCATCTTCACAAAAAGTCTGTTGAAAACCTCATGCTGTTCATATTTCCTTGGCTTTTTTAGTAAATATAAAGGAGAATAAAGTCTGTCCTTTCTTGTATTGGAAAAATGCAATTGAAAATGTCAGTAGCTGGGTTCTACAAAAGACTCAAACATGTAGTTAAGCTGGTATCCAAGGCCCAAGTTTAGGTAATGCCAGCTGCCCCATAAATAAATTACCATGGGTGCCTATATAGTGAGTACTTGACACTGATACTCAGGCCATCTGGCGCTATAAACTTTATTAATTGCTCAGCTCATCTTTAATCTCTACTTTTCAAAAAATCCCATTTTCTATAACTTTACTGTGGTGCAAACTTATACTGCCAACAGTGATTTATGTGATCTGCTAAATCAGATCACACACACTCTTTTAGGGCCAATACTTTGCATCTCCTTTCAAACCACCAAAGTACTTTACAGACAACTAATCTGAGTAAAGTAGCCCACTCACTGCCTTGTAATGGCTTTGTTAAGAATGCCACTAGGTACAGTGCATTTTGACTGCCTCTGACCATTTTTTCCATATGAGATGCTAAATTTACTCTCAGACTGTTTCAGGATCATCTCAGCCACACGGTCTCATGTACTAAACTACAATAAACTCATCTGGCTACTTCATAAAATTCTGGGGAGATTACCTAGGGAATCAAATGTCATTTGACTATGGCCTTCCAACTGTGTGTCTGGTTAGCTGTCATTTGTCTGTCTCTCCCATGGCCAACATAAAATGATCATGAACAATGCCTTGCTTGGTGTGGAGATTATCACTGGGTAAAGATTAAAGGCGGTGGAGTGTCCCTAAGAAGGGGAGAATTTGTACTACAGATGTGGCCATGTATGCTCTGCCCCTCTGGGAACCACAGGAGAGAACAAAGAAGCAGATATCCCAGGAAAAGGACTCCCCTCTCCTCTTTTATAATACTCCATGTAGCAAAGAGGAGTCTGAGCCACAGATCCTAGGATTTGCCAAGGTACAGGTAAATGTTTTCAGAGAGGAGTCCCCAGTGATTGCTGGTTCAAAAGGTGACATTAGAGATGAGTCAACACAGCCCAGTGCATCTCAGTTCCTGCACCTCCAGGGTTCAGGAAAGAGATCACTGACTTTTCCCCTGCCGTTGTGTTTTGTTTTGGTTTGGTTTGTTTCACTTCTATTTATTTGGTATTGGTTATAATTTAAATAAGATTGGAAGAGGAACAATTTAAAGTGCAGTACCTCTCTAAAATGGAGCATATGCATCTTTTAAATACCAAAGGCAAATGGCACCACAAAGCCTGTGTTGCAAATTCACACTCAGTCTCTACGTAGGCTCCTGGCTTTACAAAAGCTTAATAAAAGCACAGGAAGGACCTACAGAGTTGTTCTGCTTCCATATGGCCGAGCTGGGAGTGGCTCAACTTACATATGCTTTTTGTGAATCTCAGAGGCTCAAATAGTTTTTAACAATAATAATTTTTTAGTGGATTTAATCTGTTATTGGCCCTTCATTCAAAAGTAAATGTAGTATTAGAGGGGTTCACTCCTGAGAAATTGTTATTTTCTCAAAATATATTAACCTGGTTCCTATTCAGTATTATAGCTTTGACAGGAAAAAAAATATAAAAGGATGGAGAAGCTCAAAGCACTTTTTGAAGCTTGATTATGTATATTGCTAAGGGGCAGTAAAAACTAACATCAATAAACACTTCCAATTTTGTCCACGTGAAAGTAGCCAGAGGTTAAGTAAAAGGAGTTAAATTAACAATATATGGAAACTAAAATCCCCTCTATGTCCACAGAATAATTTTATCCAGGTGTCTTGTCAACTCCTTCCTAATACATTTCAACTTCAAGCTGGTGGGCTGCGCAAAGTGGGGGAGAGGCTAATTCTTTAGTCTGAATGCTGAGACTGTCATTAGCAGTTTCCCAGAGACTTTGACTCGACCACCTGTTGCAGGGAGTGATGCACAATATTACCAAGGAGTAGCTGAATGATGGTACAAGAAGCACCAGTGACCTGAAGATAAAAAGCCCGATGGTTCTTCCCTAAACCCACCAACTTACTCAAGGACAAACTTCTGATGGTAGACAGATTTTTAAATGAAAAATACATTTTTGTCAGATTTGTTTTGGTCCCCCAGTAAATCAGTAGGCCATCTGTAAAATATGAGCTGGAATTGCCTAAGTGGGATCTGTTAGTTTACACAGTGACTGCTGGAACCCAGAGGCAATAATATGAGTTTAACAGATAAGAACAACTTACTCAGCATTCCTCAAAGACTGAAGAGGAGGAGCAGGCAGTTGACCTCAAATGCTTTAAAAATTCTCCTCCTAGCAGTAATTCACTAAACACCAAGGGTGAAATGCTGCAAAACAGTTTTGTCAAGAACCAGTAAAATAACAGAGCAGCTCAAGTTAGGGCTAATTAAATTGGTTTAGATACTAGAGGGATAGGATTTTCCAGCTGCGTGCAAGCCACAATAACAAACTTTCCTTAGGGTGCAGATTCTTTCATGATTCTTTAGCTGTACACAGCTCAAATGCTATTCTTGCCCATGACTGCCTCATCAAATATTTGGCTTCAGAAATGCTTGCCTGGCTGCAATAGCCATGGAAGAAAGCAAGCAGGGTGAGTTAGATAAAGAATCCAGTGTCCTTGAAAGCAGTTTGGTGTTTGTGGGTGATGTGGGGAGAAGGGAGGAAATGTTCTTGGTAGCAGTTTTTCTGTGGGATCCTCTATCTTCTTTTGTCTTTCTTCAGCAGTATTAAGCCTGAATTTGAGATCCAGACTTTCCTCGTATAATTAATTCTTATTCATTTGTGCAATCCTTCAAACTACAATATTTTCAGGAGATGCTAAAAAAGTTGGGCAGCATGTCCCCAGGCAAGGACAATTGCTTTAATTTTGGGACCATAGTTTTACTTAGTCACCAGTTAAGCCAACCTTTCCCCAGTCAGTGGAAGTGTTTTAATAGGGTCCAGCTCATTCTTGAGAACCACTTCAAAAGCTCTAAGTGTGCCATAGATACCTGCCCTGTGCTGGAGCATTTCTGTTCCCTCCCTGTGGCAAGAGAAGCCACTTGTCAGACTTTCACAAGGTTCCAAGAAATGTAAACCAAAAAAGACCCAGTCTTAGAGATTAATCAAAAGCCTGGAGAGCAGCAACTGTGGTAAATATAGATCCCTTCCCTCTGCCTTCTTTTCCTGTAAGTGCAGTAGCATGATAGTTGAAAGGCAATACAGACCAATTTGTGTGTAAACAATTGCTTTAGTTTCTTTTATTTCATCAGCTGAGTCCACCGAGGTAAACAAATGACAATTATTTTGCATTCTTAAACTGCTGTTTAATAAAACAGACATGGTGAATTTCTTGGATAAACAAAAACACAAGTCTCCCTTGTACTTCTGTTGCTTAACTGCATGCAACTTTTCACAGGTATTCCACAATATCAGAGTCGTAAAGTTTTTCTATTCACCTCTGACAGTAAAGTAGAATTTATCTGTAAAGAATTCTTGCTTATGCCTCATTTTCTGCCATGTTCTGGGAACCCAATTTGAAAAAAAAATCATTCCAATTTATTTGGAAGTTTTTGTGTGTTAATTGGACAATTATATGCTTATTAGTGTGTTATTAAACCCTGCATTTTCAGATAAGATGCACAACTAAAGATATCCCCATCTGAAAACAGTAAATAGGGTCAAAATAAAATATGCTGCAGAAATGTAGAATTAATTTTAATTGCTAAGATATACTAATGACTTCATAAAAACTGCAAAGAAAGATGCAAACACCACAAAACTGATGAGAAAAGTATTCATGTTTCTGCATTACTTAACACTAACAGAAGTTAATATGGAGTTATTAAACACTGAAAATGCTTCAGGTTACTTTGATGAGGAGCTTCAAAAGTCAAACCATTTCCCCCCTGCACTGAAAGAATCTTCTCATCATTTGTTATCATCCCTCAAATCAGTTCACTGTCCAGTAGCAGTATCTGCAGGACCTGGGGATCAGTTTTGGCTGCAAATTCCTATAACTCATGGTTGAATCATGATTTGGGTGCTGGGAGTGACCTGGTTAAGGGCTGGAAAATGCCACCACTTGCTCCACGACTTGCTGCAGTTATCAGCTGATCAGCTGCTGCTTTCCAGCTGACTGCTGAGCATTGAAGGGAGCCAGCACAGAGGTAGCAGTGAGTCTACAAGGCTGCAAGCTGAAAAGCCTTGCAGTATGACGTGGAGGTGATTAGGGTCATTTAGAAGAAGTGCTCTCTGATGGCAAACAGTGTCTGCTGTGAAATTTGTAGGAAAGTGTAGAGAAAACCAAAGACATGGTAGGGCATGATAAAAATTCCCAGTGAAACCCAGATAGAGTCTGTGTCTCGTTGAAGACTCAGGGTAAGACTAGGCACAACTTGGTTTTCTTTTTAGCCTCCAGAGCAGGACAAAGAGGGAGTGACAGGGATGAGATTTTTGCCTATTAAATTGACTTCCAATACTGTGAAGATCCCCTAACAATAGGATCAATGCAGTGGCTTGGTCTTTCTTGAGGTGTGCACAGCCTTATAGTGGGCTATGCACACTTTCTGCTGCAGAAGAAATGAGAAGTGCACTGAGAAGATTAATTGTGTCCCTGAATGCTACAGCTACAAATACGATTTTTTCCCCATCAAACCCACTTATACATCACACAGATGGAAAATCTCCCCCTTCCCCACATTAATTAGGGGTTAGAATGGCATAAGCCTTATAATAGGCTTAAGGCATTTCATGCAGGACATCCATGACTCATTAGTTACATTACTGAAGTATAAAATTGTTCTCTTCATACAAATTATTTCTTAGTGGTCCATTATGTTGACATCTAAGCACTGACTTTATGGTTTTCATGCCTTATATAACAGGGAGCTTTTAACACTGGTAAGTGAGGAATGACTTTATAATGTTGTTGGTATGTTACACTGTGCAGGAACTATTATCTTTGCTATAAGTAAATAAAAGACAGCAGAAGTATAAACTCCAGTGAAATCAGCCCTTCTTTGGATAGCATCCCCACAATGCTTTGGCACAAGAGAAAAAAAAAAAAAAGAAGCTTTTATTCTCATAGAAACAATGTCATGGCCAACAAAACTCCAGCTGTTCTGTCTCTGTGCTCTTCAGAGGTTCTGAGAAATGCATATTTCACCTGTAAAATGTGTTGGGTTAAATTTTATGGTCTACACCTCATCAGTAAAGCCTCATATCAAATACAGTGTCAGTATGGGCCACTGTACTTTCAGAAAGGTTTGAGAGCACATGAGAAAGTTCACACAAGACTAACAGCAGTTACCAGAGAAACCACTGAAGTACTGAAAGATCTGAAGATGTTGCATAATGAAAGACAATGATTAAATCTTCCAGCTATAAAGAAAAATGTATGGAAATAAATCTTTGGAGGCTAATAAACCAAATCAACAATTCTGGTTTATGAAATCCCAGGCCATATTAAGGTGAAGGGACATTTTGGGGAACTACCTCTGTGCTTGACCTGTACTTCTATACACCCCCTTGACCCTACAGGAATAGGAGTTAGCTGGACATTTCATCTGACCCTGAATAGTTCCTATTTTCAGTTGTTGCCATTGTATTAAATAATACTTTGTGACAAGAAATGTACTTTAAAAACTCATTGTGTCATCTGTCAGTTAAAAAATCAGTCTACGATAATGAATGTTTTGTGATCATAAGATCTATTTTCCCTTCACTCCAAGGGCTGTGAGGAGACCTGTACATTTTTACTTTCCTTTTTTATGGCTTGCCTGGCCTTCTCCTATGTGTATCACATCTGCTCACCAGATCTCAAAGGTCTTCAAGGCTGTTTGTTGAGACACAGGGTGCTTAAGCTTTCCAGGTACAGACCAGTATTCTGGAACATTACATTTTGTCTGCAATGTACAGTTTGATGTGTTCTTGGATACTCATGTCACTCTTTCTGTCACACTTCAGAAGGAGTTAGAGCTTCTTTCAGACAGCCAAACATCCTAATAGAAAAATGTTGTGACTATTTAAAATGTTTTCCTTACATACTTCCTATTATTTTCTCCAGACGTTATCTTAAAAGGGACATGGGCATTTATTGTCCAATAGAATCAGTGTTCTGACATCTTTTATATTCTCTCAGGGGTTGGAATTTCCTATTTGTATTCACTTGTCTTTAATGTTACAATTCTTCCCTGGATAAATTGTCAGTAATTGCAGTCCCCTTTTTGCAGCATACGTCTGAAATAATAGTGCCACTCTTTCAGAGTAGGGGCTGAAAGCACATTGGAGCAGCTTGCAGTAGTTTTTAAGAAATACCCTCCAGTGATTTATAGTCATGTTCTGCTTGAATGGCTTCCTGCTCCTGAAAGAGCTGGTTGAACTTTTCACATACAAACCTCACTGCAAGACATTTCTTTCCATTTGAGTCTACCTTTATTCTATCCATATTAGTGTCACTGGAGGCTGTCCCTTTCATAGGAAGATGTCTCCTCTCTTGCCCCTGCGTCATGATTTTTATCTTTACCTTTTCATTCACATCATAAGTATTTTGGAATAGGTCACTAGTTCTGTGACATATGGGATAAATGCATCACGTTGAAGAAACTATTGGGATTTTTTCGTTCTTCAGTCAATCAATCAATCAATCAATCAATCAATATTATTTGATGGTCTACTTCTGTACCTGAGTCTTATGCTCTACATTTGGTTCTGACCTTATTTACTTGCTCTGCATGTAGCTCTTAGTTGATTTATTATGGACTGTCAGAGCATTCCCATTGGAGCTCCTTCCTGCTCCATGGCTATGATTAATCTATCACAACATTGGTTTACATTTTAAGATCTGATTATTAGTCAGCTATTTTGCACAGGTTGACAATACACTTACTCTGTACTTTTCCCAGGATGCTGTAAGTATAGTCTTTAAATAGGTATCACTTGTCTGGACTGAAAATAGTTTTGGACCATTGCTAAGATTTTACATAGGTACTTCTGGTCTGTTTTCCAGATGACCAAGGTCTGACAAAGCATAAGACAGCTTTCCTTATCACTACTAATAACATGGCTGTCTTGCTTTGTTCTGTTTCTATCTCAGTTCAGATTTCATAATTTTCTATTTGTGGTGTGAAAAATTCTGTTTGCAAAATACTTTTTTTTCATAGCTTGAAGTTTGTCCTGTTAGTACCTGCCTTTAGATATTAATTTTATTGTTAAACTGTTAAAATTAGGACAACATTAAGGTTCTGAATACAAGATTTACAGGAGATACATATTTTACATTCCAAACTTTATCTTATTCAGTAAAATAATATTATACAATATAAATATTTTTGTAAGGGAGCTATCTTTTATAATTTAGTTATGTTAGATTCAGCTTTAACTGGTGACATCATGGTGTCAGACATGATTTTTCCAAGACTACCTCTCTCCCCCATGTTCAGTGACCATACTTTCTTGCCTATTTATTTCCTTTTTCTCTCTGTTTCTTCCCCCCAAAATAATTCTAGTAAATTCCAGACTGGCCATTGTATCTTTCATTTCTCTCCCAATACTTCTCTTTTTCTCTCCTGGATAGCTGGAGATGCTAAAACTAAATGGAAATTGTAATTGGAAGGTGCAGGAAAGAGAGGCAAAAAGACACATCCTTCTAATTTTAGTGGCTGGGGATATGGAAAAGTAAATTGATATCATTTGAAGATTATAGCTTGTCAGATAAACTCCAATACTCAAAATAACATGTTCATTTTAATAATGGATTTTGAATAGCAACGACTTCCACCAAACCCTAAATTGTCCAATCAAACATTCCACTGCTATTGTTTAACATGGCCTTTCCAGACTCTCTCAGTGTCATTCTGCCCTTTCATTAGAGTTTATAATAGCACAAATCATTAGCTTGTAGTCCACTTCTTCTCTTCTGCAGATCATTCTTATGGATTCTTCATACAAGGCCAGCAGTTATCTTTATTTCTTATTTATATCAGTCTCTTCTGAAATACATAACAACCTATGGTAAACTATAGTCCACTATAGTCCACTGACTCAAGGCAGGGAGTATTTAGAACCAAAAAAAAAAAAAAAAAAAGAGTGAGAAAAAGTTGTCTTAAAATCTTCTTTTATTACTCAAAATAATCCTTGCATACATGACAACTCTGACAAGTTAATTTTTGTTTATTTTAATTAGAGTTTTATGTTACACAGCACCTATGATTAATCTGTCACCCTGGACACATAAATTATACAAAATTAAAATTTAGAGCACTCACTTTAAGTGTAATTTCATCAAACTTCTCTAAGATTCTCTCCAGCAAAAAAAGAACAACATATATTTTTACAGCTATTTCTAATATTCATCCCTATTAATAGGGAACACTACAAAAATAAATTGAAGGCATGCTGAGCTATAAGACAACATTTAGATGACAAGAAATTGATTTTCTATAAAGCTGAGGGATTTTATAAAAAAGTAAATAAAATCTTCATGGAACAATTTGCAAATGAAATATGTGAAATTGGATGTCTCTAAGTCACATATCGATTTTATTTTCATAAACACATTTGCTTGTCGATATTGTAAGTGATCATTGCTCAATCTTCTTGAAAATATCAAATGGGGAAAGACAATTATAGCAACAATATCATTAGAGCTGGGTCTCCTAGAAAGCAGGAGCTGAGGAAGTCTGCTTTTCCTGGTGGATCCAATCTATTCTGTCTAATGGGCACCAATATTGGACTGATTTGGGTGTCATTGCTGCTGAACTTTGGAGGATGAGGCTTCTTGGTGCCCTCAGGTTCTGAAGAATGGGACCTTCTTCTTTAGGTTCTTGTTAGCTGGTTTTCACTGTTTTATGCAGTTGAGTTCCTGGTGAGGGAGGCACATAGCTTTGTAAGAGTAAGAACTAGCTTTTTCAGGCAGCTCTTTTGAAAACTATGAAATAGTATTAGAATACTTTTTCTAAGGGTGCACCTTCTAGTGCACTCCATGCATACACAACAAATAGTACCCTCACCAACAAGACTGTGTTGCTTGTTAGATAATAATATCATGATACACTGATTTTGCTGTGTGAAAAGGAAACCAAAAATGGAAAGAAGAAAAGAAAGAGAGAAAGAGAGAAAGAGAGAAAGAGAGAAAGAGAGAAAGAGAGAAAGAGAGAAAGAGAGAAAGAGAGAAAGAAAGAAAGAAAGAAAGAAAGAAAGAAAGAAAGAAAGAAAGAAAGAAAGAAAGAAAAAGTTCTAGACAGAAATTGTTCCTTAACACATTCATTATATTCAAGTGAAATTATATCCATTCAGAGAGCTTAACTTTTATACCTGATTGATTATTTTAACTGCTGAACTGTTGAATCCCAAAAGGCAACGGTATTTATATTATTTGTATCTTTAAAGGGATTGGAAACGTTTAAAAATAAACATTAGAAAATAACTGTTGCGACACTAGGCTATTGTTTTGCAAATCATTCAAAACATGCTCAGAAGACAGTGCTCCTGTACATCCTAGTCCCTGGATAAGTTAGTGCCTCTGCATCTGCCTTAAGGCTGCAAGCAAATCCAAGATCTAAGCAGAGGAGGAGTCGTCTGGTAGTCAGTGTCTGTTTTGCATTAGCAGCCATAAATGCTGTTAATTGCTCCTCAATCCAGATTGCCAGGCACTTGGAATGAAAAACTAAACGATGTTTGAACAAGTGGTAGATATTGGATCACAATTGTACATTGGTTTCTGGTGGAAAGAAAAATTTTTAATCCTGTGAAGGGAGCCCTCTATTTCATAAATCTAACCAAAAACCAGGAGGAATTGTTTTCTTTAAAACTCTAAGTCCTCCTGTTTTATCATTGCAACATGTATCTCTAATATATATTTCATGAAAGAACTAGCTGTGGTTTATGCAAGGCAGATCTCAGGCAGCGTGGCTTTCCTTTCCAGGGCTCTAGCACTAAGCCACTAGCTGATCACTTCATGAAATACATGCATGCTGCTTGGTTAACAATAATGTCAAGTAGATCAAAAGCTTTAAAAAAAAAAAATTAAAAATTCCACCTCACTGCCTTGCTGATGAGTGAAGTCATGCCATGGTTCAGTCTTTTAATGTGATAACTTTGGTGATAATGTGAGAACAGCAGCTCTCCAGTAAGAGCAAAATTAACTGAAGAGAATAGGAGCTTGGGCAGCTGCTTGTGCAGCTTTGTATCTGCAGAACCCTTAAAAACCATGAGATTTTTCATCTTGCACGTGTGCCATACATTTCTCACTGAAATACATGTGTGTTACTTGCTGCCTCCTACACAAAGGGAAACACTGAGGTGTTGCAAATCAGTTTCTCACAGGTGGAGAAACCAACTGTATGATAGCTCTCACTGTAAATAATTTATTGCTGTTATATACTCCATCTGGACATAAATAGTTACTAAAGGCATCCAGACAATGTTTTTTTCTAGGAATCCTGACATAAGCCTGGCTATCCAATGCCAAGAAATGTTGTGCTACACCAAGAACTGGCTGGAGAGATTGATGATAAAGAAAGTTTCCAGTGGCAGCATTTCCCTAGGCAGAGGGCTAAGACTGTGGGATTTTTTTCTTATATACACCACTCCCTCCTGAACCAAAAAATCTCATCCCCAAGGTGTTGTTGGCACCAGCTGTGCTATCAGCTAAATGGGGTCAGGGTACAGGCTGGAGAAATGACCTTAGGACCAGAGAGTGGGTGTTGCTATTGGCACAAGGATGGTTTTTCCAACCATCTACTTTCAGATCCCAGCCATAGTACTCATGGAACAGCACAGGTACACCAAGGTGAATCCTGAGTGATTGGTATGGCCAGATAGAGAAGAGCCATTTAGAAAGAAGTGGCAAGATGAAGGGGTGTCTCAGGTGAGATGGGAAAAAGGTGGAGGAAGAGAGAATTTGGAAGTTAATAGGAAGGAGAGAGGAAACAGGAGTGGAAGCAGTAACAGCTCATCTCTGTTTTCCATCATCTTCAGCCTGTTTCCTAAAGGTAATCCCATAGCCACCCATCCTCCTCTATCTTGCCATCTTGTACCAAAGCAAGACTGTTCAATGTGTTTTATGATTGCTACCAGAATATGTTTTTTGAACTGTTATCTTTACACTATTTTAATATTGGGTGCAGCTTCAAGCCATGGTCAGCAGCCCCACTGAGATATCTCCTAGTGCAGTGCCCTCAATAACCCTTCCTGCAGTCTGTAGACCTGTGATTTCTACCTCCACTGGACAAAGTTGGGTCAATTTTGCTGCAGGAGGATAGTACACTTCTGAACTTCAGCAGACAGTTGAAGTGCTTTGTACTTCTCAGTTTATTCTGTCCTGATTCATGTGGAAATTTATGATGTCTGTGAAAACACAAAGAAAAAGCACATTTGAAGGCTTTTGCTTTCAAGAGATTTTTGTTCAGTAATGTACAACACAAAGGAGAAATAGATTAATGTGCTCCTCTAAGAATAATGTGTATGTTCCTTGTAGACCAGCTTCAACCAACTCAGGAACAATATGTTTGGTCTTCAGGAAAACATAGTATTTAGGTGTGAAAAATAAAGATATCACCTCCATAGCACTAGTACAGCAGACACATTTATTGCTTTTCTGATTATACTGTCATCTGGAGAAAAATGATAACTGTATCATTAATCAAATCATAAGTTAAATTTCAAGACAAATGTTCATTAAACATTATTATCATTCTGCAATTGTATAGCCTTTGTGTTTCTGTGACCCACACTTTCTTACATCTAATAATTTCTTCAGTCACATTTCATAATGAGAAATAGATGTAAATCTATAGATTTGCATTGATCAAAAGTTGCAAGTGGGGATTGCCAGAAACTTCTTGAAAAAAAGATATTCATCTTTATATTCCATGCTAGGTGCAGAAGAGTGGAAAATCAAATCACGAACAACAGTTTTATTAATTTTAATGTGATAGATTCAAATTTATTATTCTAATTTTAAATCATTACAGTGATTCCTTCTGAATTCCCTCTGAATGTTCTTCTTCATAAGACTTGCTAACAAATGTGCCAAGCTCTTTCATTAGCACAAATTAGAGCAAATGCAAGGATTTGTACTTCAATAAATTTTCATGGATGCATGAAATTGCATGGCCAATAATTGTAGCTTGCTCAGTTATTTCAGTGATTATACCATGTGCAGAGGAAATTAAAATAAAGCATTGCAAACTCTAAACTTGACAGTTTTCCACAAAGCAAGATCCTTCTATGCTCGCATGAGGATCCTCAAGGGGCAAACACTGATATTTTTTGGTGTGTGTGTGTGTGTATGATCTGTGACTCTGAACCTCATATACCAGCTCAGTTCTGGCACAGATTTCTAAGAGGCACCACCTCTTATGCCATGAGTCATTGAGGGACCTTTAGAGGTCCTACAGTAATTTTCAGGGATTTGGGATTTCTACAGCCTTAGGCAGTATATTTTCATTTTTTCCTCCCAAGTTTTTGAGCAGAGTGTTGTTCTTCACCCTGCATCATTGCTGGCTGTGTAGTGCTGATACAAACTGTTAAACAGCAGCTGTGTTCCACAAGAGAGCTTCTCTTTTATTGCTATATGACTGAAACACAAATCCTTACAATTAACAAACAAGTCTGAATACAAGGAACCGACAGATGAAAACACGCAAATTAACCAGACAAATAAGTGCAAGCAGGGACCACAAACTCACTGCATGGAAGCAACTAAACCTGCTCACTCACCACATGCCAGACTCAGGTTCAGAGGAGGGAAGTTCCCATGTGTAAAATGCTGGTTCACTGGCAGAGCCCAGCTTTCTCAAACAGCAGCAAACAGCATTCTGCTCTGTGTCACAAACCAGCCAGTGAACTCACCATCTGCTTGCATGCTCTCCTGTCAGCCTGGCAGAGCAATGTGGGTGGGCAATGAGTGATACTCATGTGCATCTGGTGTCTCTGGACTGCTGGGAAGTGGCCACTGCAGGTATAGACACAGACTCAAATGCAATCTGTTGCAGCTTCCACTACTCCTTAATTATTCCTCTTTCCTGCAGCTCAAGTCAGGGACACGCTATGTAGGCACTGATAATGAACCAGTTAGCCAAATCTGATGCAAACTAGCCCTGGTGGTGACATAAAAAAAGCAGCATTGGAGAGAAGAAAAACCAAATCCAAAAGCAACAACAATTAAAAAAAATGATATCCAGTAAATTGCCATGGAAGCATCCCTTCATCCCAAAATACTGACTGAAATTGAAAGGGCCAAGAGTTAACTTTGCCATGGGCTTCAGCATGCCTAATAACATTACCCTTAATTGCCTGACAGGACTGTAAACTTCAGAGGATACCACACATCCTCCGTGACCTCAGTGATCTTCTGATGTTCAGAGAATATTTTGTGCAAATATACTTTCACACGTGCTCCAAAATACACTTTTCATTGCAATAGCTTAGCCTTCTGCTCAAATAAGGCAGCAATTCTACAAAGATAAATTAGTTTTTTTACTGTCCATAAGTGACTTTTTTGTCTCTGCATTGATGATACATTTCATAATGGATGGAATTAGGATTAAGATAAGGTTATGCATAATTGCTAGCAGTTCCTGGTGTTAAGTACCAGTTTGTCCCACCTCTGAACATCAAGCCTAGTATTTTCAAATGTAATTAGTACCTGTCTCATTATTAACTGATAACATTGATATCAAAGGAAACTAACTCAGATTTAAAATGAAAAGATATTCTGCAATAGTTTGATTAACATTTGTTTTTCTTGCCTATGAACCAAAGCCTAAAACACTTTCTTAAAGATTACTTTGTCAGAATATAGAACATGCCTATTTGACCTTATGACTAAGGCTTTCATAATTACAGATAATTAGTGATGTAATTGAGACTTATCTTTCAGGAAGCAGCATTAGTACTTACTGGGCAATTTGGTCTTCAGAATCTGTTCTTCAATTTTATTGTAAGTCACATTGAATGCTAATGTCTAGTATTTTAAACATGTTATGGTAGAAATAATGTAACATAATTAAGTCTTCTCCAAAAGTTCTGAAACCTGCAGAGGTTGTCCTATTGACATCTTTGTGGGTCTGGCTCCTGCTCTGGGTTTCCCAATCTCCTGTACAATCCCTCTAAAGTTTACTGCTGCATCTTAATACTGCTAACTTAAGAGGAAGAAAGTAATATACTGTCCTTAGTAGTTCAGAATGTTTCTATGATAAGCATACTGAGGCTCCTGACCAAGAACAGATCTGGGAACTATCAATCAAATATGTTTTCAAAAAAAGCCCAAACAATAAAAAGTGTGCTCCATCACCATGCTTTGCAGATTTCTTTGCTTCTGATAGTGAATCTTCTTTCATGTTAATTCACAGATCCTGCTGTTTTAACTTTTTGAGTCAATCTTCTATTACACACTGTGTATTTGCTCCCTATGTTTCTGCAGGACATTTGTAGATGGAGTGAATGATAAATGCAACAAAAAGGAGACACACAGCATGGATTAGGGAAGATCATTTTCATTGTGGATTATTTCTGACAGAGCCTGGAGTAAATGCAAGCCTTGCAGATAAGCTTATAAACATTTTAATTTAAAAGCAATGCATATCACTCTCTTGATGATAAATGACAGAGAAGAATGCAGTAGCCCTGGCCTCCTTTCTGAGAATGCAATGGGGCCCTTCTGGTGCCAGATGAAAGGCTTCAATACTTGTAAAAATAGAAAAAAAAAAAAAAAACAGGAATAGGGGGCTAACACAAAAAAAGTTACTTAAGTTTTTCCACAATATAAGACCTCTATATATCACAGATAGTAGAGAACAAATGTAACAATAGGCAGGATATATTTTTCTGTATTTAGGGACTGGATTCAGTTCATGTTTGTATGAAGTCAAGTGTCTACATAAAATGGGACAATTGGGTTGCCTTAAACATTAGGACTGCTGCTGTCTGAGGTGCCTGAGGTTGTTACACATGCTTTCCCACTGCCCCTCGAGAAGGACACAGGTCTTCTGGAAACCATTTGTCCTCTTACTGTTCATACAGGGAAATTTTGGACAGCCTAGGACAACTCAGAAAACAGCAGCTGCTCATTTTTTAGGCACCTGAATTTCACTTTAGTTGTAGACAGCTGAGCTAAGTGTCCATTGTTTCCATTGCAGTCGATGTGTACATGTGTGAATACTTGCATTATAGACACCTTAATTTAGAAGTCTTGGTCTGGACTAGAGTCTATATTCAGTAAGTTCAACAGAAAAGGGTTAGTTCAGCTACGTTTGTCAGGTGAATTACCCACTAGAAGAGAATATCTTGGAACCCACCTAGGCTCATTCAGACTCAGAAACTAACTTTTGGACATCTAAGGTCAGATAGCATTAATCTATTTACCTTCCTAAGTTTAGTGGCTACAAAAAGAGAACACTGAAAAAATCCTCAGAAAAATAGGACTGAACTGGTTTTCCTTCTGATGCAGAATTGTTGAGGATGGCAACGTGGATAGAGACTGTCTCTGAGGGATACCCAGCTGTGGTGGATCTAGCTTGAGTGGTCAGCACTTGTAATCTGAGGGTAGAAATAGATTTGAAGTCTATACCTCTGCAGGTCTGTGTTCACTGATGGTGCAGTAATAAATATATTGTACTCCTCTCCCAAGACTTAACCATTAACTAGTTGTTTACAGTCTGTTTACCCAAGTTTATTCTTGTCTTAGCAATTTTAAACTATTTCTGCTTGCGAACAATTGTCAGACAAGAGATTTACAGTAGCTTTTACCCAGGTCATAGTACATTGCCATAGATACTTTGCCAGGGCTTCTTGACCTTTTTTTTAGTATGATATCTAGGGTTGAAAGATTACTTACGTGTATATTTTGGTGATTTGAGACAAGAACATTGATAATTTTGTTCACACACTGCTAACTTTATTGAATTGTCCTCTGTGCTATGGTGTACAGCCTATGCTATGAGAAGGACACATACTTTTGATGAAGAAGAGCAGTTATTCTCTTTTCTCTGGACTGAAACCTGCATGCTTCCAGATTCTTCAAGAAAACTCACCTTAAAATGTACTTATCCCTTTGTATTTTCCCAGCTAAGAGAAGCAGACCTTCACTGGTCATGTCAATATGCTTCTGCTACAGAAAATTCAGGCATGACAGTTTATATTCAGATATTATATGATTTAGCCTTTTTAACCTTTGGTACCAGAATTCTGCCCTTCTCTTGGCCCTACCATCACATGGCACTCCCTAAAGAAAAAATCCAGGGCTTTTGCTGGTGTAAAACCCAATCACAACAACTTTGAAGCAAGATAAGGAAACACCTATATAAGGACCTTCATGAGAAATGTATTCAGGGTTCCTTAAAAAGCATCTGTCATTGCCCCTGCCTCAGAGACACAGCCTGGTTTACACTTTAAGAAGCATCTAAGCTTTCATTTCCTCTTCTCATTTTGACTGAGCACATCTCTATTGCTTTTAATTCAGCAACTAAGCTGAATAGGAGGAGGTTTATGTCCTGCTGCATAGCACAGCACGCAAGCACACAGAGCCAAGCAGTGCAGTGAGCACAGTCCCACTTAAAGACAGCACAAAACTGATCTGTCCAGAAACAAATGGGGTCACAGCTCCTTTCCTTTGAAGCAAAGGAAAAGAATTTATGCCTTGAAATGATGCAGCTTCTCCCCCTTCTTGTCTGAAATAAGCCCTGCCCACTGCAGTGGCTGGTTAAGCTATGTAAAGACCCATTACATTGCCTGCCATCCATCACATACTGTCTGCTCCTAAATGAACCCCAGAGGGAGGCACAGCCAAATCAGAGGTACTCAAAATCTTGTCCATAGTGATTCAGTGATATTAGATACCATACTATTAGCTATCACTTCATTGATACTTATAGTTATCTAAATCAACTCATTCCCTCTGGGCAAATTTTATCCATGGTAAAACCACACATTTGTAATTATTTTATTTAGTATTTTTATTTTATTA
>JAOEGS010021433.1:26029-42040 GCA_025447755.1 Corythornis vintsioides | reverse complement strand
ACAGCCTATCCTTCCTGAAAAGGACATAGCCATCCATGACAGTGTTCCAGTCATGAGAGCTGTCCCACCATGTCTCAATGATTGCAATAAGATCATGGTCCTGAGAGTGAACAGTCTCAAATCTGGGTTAAAATGTCTTACAAGCATGTCTGGTGATTGCATTGTAAGACATTATAAAAAAAGTTAAGGCAAAATGCAGCGAAAAAGGCTTAGATACAAATCAATATGGGGAAACATGATACATAAGTTTTTCTCCATAGGGAGGGCAATACATCTGCTGTTGTAGTGAAAGAAAAGATTTAATTCAGAACAAGTGAAATCATACTGGAAATTAAAGAGTAATGCTCAATAAGAAAATCAAGAGATGTTCTTCAGTATCAGTGGCCAAGAAAAAAATGTCAAAATTGCATAAAAATACACAGATTATAGTTTTATTACTTTAGATTAATTCATAAGACTTATTAAATAATAAAGGGTGACATTACATTTTTACATCAGGTATCTTTTCCAAACAAATACAAAATATCTTTCTGACACTGATATTTTTGAGAGGTGATTTCAAAATATTTATGTGTCATTTCATTATCCCAAGCAGAAACTTCCTAAATGAGGTATATAATTTAATTCTTTGTCTTTTAAATAGTGTCACTGGCAGTGCATACAGATGCTTAATAATTCAAACAGGACACAGCTCTGTAAATGTCACATAAAGATATTGACAAATTTAGGGAGATTGAGATATTCCCAGACACTATATTTAACATCATGAGGTATTGCCTTACCACAAACTACACTGTGTAATGTCTGCAAATAGCAGTCTAACATTAGAAAGGTTCCTTTGATTTAAATACAACTGATATACAGAATGATCAGGTATTTTCCATTTCTATATTGTAATAAACCCTGTTTTTTCATGCCAAAATGTGGACAAAAACTGCTTTGAATTCCACAAGAGACCAAACACACCAGTAAAGACCAAGGAAATGTGTGAATTCTTGCTGTCCTTCAGCAGCATGGGCAATGCTGCTCTCTCTGAACATGGAGGAGGGTGCCTTTGATGGTTTTTGGAACCCTGCTGTATCTCCCCTAAGGTGTCTGCAGCCAGTTGAAAAAGCAGCAAAAGGTTCATGGCTCTTCACCTGCAGTTACACAGGTGCAATATGGACAACATTCCTATATTTAAATATTTTAAGTAGATTTCAAAAAGTGATATTTATAAAGTCATGTAGATTTAAAGATAGGAAGCTCATTAAAGGTACTAAACTTCCTTATTTCTGTAACCACAAACTAGTATACAGATTATATACATGTTCTTTGGGTCAGAAGGTCTTCTCTCTGGGCTGCTCTGAAATGGGTGAACCCTCCTAAGATAGAGTGGACTAACTCACATGGCAGAATTTAAAACCAGAAAATCTTTGCTGCAATACTCCTGATTTTCTCTCTCCTTGCTCAATAGATAAACAGCTAAGGATCAATTCTCCAAGGAAAGGAATGCATAAAACAGAAATAAAAAGATGGAAATAAAAACAACATACAGAGGAAAGAAATATCTTTCATTACAGAGTAAACGTGAATTAAAAAAAACCCCAACAGAGTAGTCAAACTACTAACACATCACCAACTTTTATCAGCACAGTATGTAACACCTTACACAGCTATACAAACAAAGTATATTAAAAGTTTTAGTGTCCTTTAGACTTTTATTTACTTGAAAGCAATAGGCTTGAGCTGAAAATACATATGGAAAAACTGTTTCAGAAATGGAGTTGTTACTAAGGCTAGTTTATAATAACTTTCTTCAATAACAGCAAATGATGACAGGCAAAACATTGCTGCTAATTTGTGAACTTCTATCGAATATTATTTTTGCTCTAAAGAAAAAATCTAATTAAATACATTTTATGGGTTTGTGTTTTGTGTGGGTTTTATTGTTGTCGTTTTGCTGTTTTTAAAGTTATGTCTAAATGAAACAGTTATCTCTTGGTATTAGACTATTAGAGCACTAGGCAAAACAATCCAGCTGTGACCAAAATAATTTTGAAACTATTTGTGAAATAGTCACAACTAAACTGTAGATAACACAGGTATTATTTCCTGCTCCAGAAAAAAAACACAGCAGCCTGCTGGATTGTGAAAATTCCATCTCTCTAGGTGAATTCCATCACATCTTGTAAATCAATATATAATGCTAATTGCTCTATCATCATTGTCAGCACTGCTAATCCGATTGATATGCAAAACTTGTCTTTGCACTCCATGAAGTTCACCATATAAGCTTTTAAATAATTAACTAGCTCCCCTGGATGTTATTTTATAATGTAATCTTCTGATAGAAAGATGAAAGAAATTGTCCATATTTTGGTTACTTGGTTATTTCAAACTTAAAAGTATCTGTTAGCCACCAACATTCAATACAAAGATAACAGCTGTGTCCTCACAGCTGAAAAATAACAATTTTAACCTTAAGAAGATCCTGAATCTGGGTTTCCTACATCCTAGGTAAGTGCTGGAATCACTGAAATATAACAAAAAATGTAAACCATTATCACCTCTGTCTTAATGGCTCTTTCTTAAAAGAAACTAATGAGACTTACTTTGTTCTTCCAATAGACACTGCTGCTTGTCCCCAGCAAGATGCTGCAGGTTCCAGATTCTGCACGAGACACGTCACTAAATGTGTGTCAGGTGTAACAGTTCAAACACTGTGCTGAGCATTTCCTGACTGCATGTCTCCCTGCAGTGCATAGGAGTTCTGGGGTATTATTCTGCTCTGTTACTTTGAGACAGGCTGCAGAAACTAGTCAGGGATCCAAAACGACTTTTTCTAGTCTCTGTGATTTGTTTTAGGGAACACATTCTCTGCAAGCCAGAAAGTGGAGAAATTTCTACAAATGCACAATAAGTGTGTTTTACCCCTCCACTAAAGCCTGCCTGTTAACTGAAGCTATATTTTAGTGTAAACAGTTCACATGACATTGCTAATTGGAATAAGCAAAACCCATGCATTTTTAGCAAAGTTTCAAAGGTCATGACGATGCTGAAACAACGTATTAAATCCTAAACTATATATTCCATTAATCACTAACTACAAGTTTTAATCCTTAAAAATAACACACCTGTGAAAAACCTAGTTCAAATCTAAGACATAAAATTCTGTCACATCTGGAATGAGACTTACTAGAAAACATTCACCAGAGCTATGCAATTACTTTGAAAACACTAGGTATGGAAAACAAAATAAAGCATTTCCCAGAAACTACTGAAACTGAGAATCCAAGAGGAAATTTTTTTTTTGCCATGTTAATGCCACATAGTATTTATTTTGGATTAATTTCTTGAAGTGCTCCTTATTTCTTCAGTGTACAAGCACTATTTTGGTCATTCATAAAGTTAATAATGGATGGTTGATTGGAACAGGCAGAAACTAGTTTTTAAGGAAGAAGCAAACATTATTTGTGACCAGAACATCATTCTTAGAAAAGACAATGCAGTAATGGTTAGACATAAGGATTTAGAGCTCCACAGCTTTCCTGGGGGAGGCAGCTGCCATTAAAGAGGACTACTCAGTAAGAACAAAGGTAAAGAGAATGGTATTCATTTTCAATATGCTTCTAAAATATTTTGAAATGATAGACAAACCAAGATCTGAGAGATTAAATGCCAGTCTAGAAGATAAATTAACTCTGAGGTAGAAGTATGAAAATACATATATTTTTACTTCTGTTTACTAGCCATGACAACATAATGTAAAAGCAAGTATGTAATCAATTCCAAGACAGCAATAGGCATTGAACATTTTGAGATTCAGACAATATGGATATCACTGATCAACCCTAACTCTCCAAGATGAAGGAGCTTCAGTTTCCTTGTCTCCAGCTTGGGATCCTCCTGGTCCTGCTCCTGAGGACTGCCTTCCTTTTTGTTGTGACCATTGAATATTTGCTGGGCCAGGTGTAACTTTGTTTATACAGGTATTGGTGTAGCTTTGCTATTTCATTCAATCTGTTTTCATTGCAGGGTGTGAGTCTCCTCTCCTTTTCCTCATCCTCCTTCTTTGCTAGGGACTTGTCACTGACTCATAGAGCAACTGTTATAGTGTAGCCCTGGATACAGGCTAAATGTAATCATGCTGATATTTTATATATATGTAAATATATATTTAACTACATTTATATATATAATTTAGGATTACTCATTTTATACTTTGTAAATGTCTTTTTTTTTTTTCTTATTACATCAAACCCACTTACATTGGATGTACTTTGCCCCCTTTTTCTTTTTGAGGTTCATCTCTTAGTTAATAGCCCCCAAGCTGTATGCTGCAGCCACATGAGCATAGTTTATAGCAATACTACTGAGATTATGCTGAGCCAAAGCCCATACCAGCATCCATTTCACACCTACCCCTTTAAGAATCAAGCATGCTGCATGTCTGTCAGTTACAGTATTTAAGAAGATCTGTAACTCTTTTATTCTGCTTGGAAAGGAGGCTAATATCACAGCACTGCAGAAAAAGTTGAAATATAATTTGCCATGACCTGTCACTCAGCTTAACCACAGTCCTCACATTTAATGTGAATGTGTTCTGTTAAAGGAGACGAACTTCTGAGCAGGATAGGGATAAGATGGTCTCTAATCTATGTGTTTATTTGTAGAACATTGTGAGATATTTCATAACTGAACTGTGGCTATTTTCACCTTTCTACAAAGTTCAAGACTTTACTGGCTGCTGTTCATGCTTCTTTCTGCTACAAGATCATGTTTGCCAAGAGCATCCACATTTATCATCATACAGTACATTTAAAACATATTTTCCTGAAACTCACTGCTCTTGTATTACATCTAAGGTAGGACTGCCCCAATCAAGGTAAGATTTAGCCTTTAGTTGTAAGAAAAATACACACACAGGAAACATATTTTAACCTTCAAACAAAAATACAGGGCTTGTGATAAATAAATGTTTTATGTACTACATAAAAGAATATTAAAACTCAGAAAGGTTGTAGTCTTCAAAATGTTTTGCAAAGCTATCAAATGTCATTTTATTAAAATTGTAGTCCCTTGGCTGACAGCAATATCTCTACAATTTAGAGCTCCACAATACTGACTCGTGAGAAAAAAGGGCGAAGAGTAAAAATCTCTGCCTCTCTCTTTTCCCCTCTCCTCCCCCACTTTGTTGTTACTGCATGTGAACTTTTTGCTGTTGCTTTTTGAATTGTTTCTAACCTACATGCTCCTTAAAATGCACAGGAAATAATACAGAAAGTTCAGAGGATGAAAAAACTTCATAGTCAATGAATACTACTGTTTCTATGGAGCTTAGCTATAGAGAATTTAAAAAAAAAATAAAATAGAAAGTTATTATTGGAGTGCATCCTGGCACCTAAATTCGATTTTGCATGGATACCTGTGGAACAGCTTTTTGATAATGAGGTAGTCATTAATATGATTTATATCTTCTAAGAAGGGGCATATGCTCCTCTCGTTTGGCCTATATGTTAGTCGCTAGTCAGTAACAAACCAAACCATAGGATACTTATTTAGCTTTGCCCAAGATGGGCAATTCGTTAGATGGCAGTTTTTCCATAAAAAAGTTATTTATATCTCACTCTCCAATAGGCTGACACCTGGGGGTGGCAACACCTGGCAGCACTCTTAATGAGCTCACCAGTGCTTCCACTGGAACTGCTGACTTCAGGAACTGCAGCGTTCCATTTGCTGCAGAAAGGAAAAAACAAACCTGAATGAATGAAAAAGGTCACTGAAATGTATGTGCCTTTTTTTGGTGCTAATACTGTTCAACTGTAAAGAGAAATTATGACAAAACAGCTTATACCAAAAAAAAAAAAGTGAAAAATTTACGTGACTATTTCTTTCATAATGTTTTAGATCGATTACAGAAAAGGTACTTTATGCTCACAAACTTTTTAAGCAGTTAATAAATCACAGTCACATTAAGTTAAACAAGGGAGTTGATTATCCTCTATTTTAAATATTATTTGAGCTATAGATTCCTGGTCAGTAAACACTGGAAATTAATTCAGTTGTTTGACTGCAAGCTCCAGTGATAGGAAAACAAACGAGAAGCAAGATATTCAGATAGAGCTGTAGGCTTGGAACACATTTGGCACTCCTGAGAGCTGTGCACTTGCCAGAGAGAGCTGTCACCTGAAAACCACAGCGAGGATGCAAGAATTATTGATCATTCAAAGCACCTTAGCAAAAGTGTAACTGAAGTTTACAGACACTGCTTCCACTGTTTTGTGACCAGGCTTTTATGTTTCTGCCAATATGTCTGTGCCTGCTGTCAGCACTGGCATCACTCGTACATGCTGAAGAACCTCAGAACAACAGCAGTTTAATGGTTTGGTTTTGTTTTGTTTTCCATAAAATATCTTATTTTTAGTGTTTTAAGTGTATTTGACTCAAACAAGTATTATTCTTAAAAAAGATCAGTACTACAAATAAGCTACACTTTTTACTGTGTTTTAAAAACTTGAATATATCTATTTAAAATAATTGGTATAGTCACTAATAATAGTGTTTGTTAGGTTATAGGTTGTCTACTTCTTTCTAAATTGCTTGTGAAATATATCAGCAAATTTCAGCTACGATGGCATCTCCCCTACTCTCCATAACACATCTACAACTTTTTAGATATAATTTCTTCCTCAAAGCATGGGAAATATCAACACCCCTGTGCAATTACTGATACTTACTAATATTTGTTGTAATATTATAAAATATATATACTATACTAGCATTTATTCTGTATTTTTAAAATATTTTGAACCACTACTAGCATGTGGCATAAATATATTATTCATTTTTTGTAAATGGTTGAAGACCATTTACAAAAAAGACAAGTTTTTGAAAAAAAATATTATTTTTTCAGTTGTGTTTTGGCAGCTATAAATGCCCATTCAAGATGAACAGCCTATCTGAAAACTTTGACATCATCTGGAAATTACCATTCTGCACTTAGGACTTAAATTTATATTAAGAAACAAAAAAACATTTGAGAAATGTCATGGTTAACAAACCAAAGGCCAAGACATAAAAGTTTTCTTTCAAGTATAATTTCACAGATTTTGAGTTCTGTGATGAAAGCTTTTATGCTTTATGATTGTTTATGTTTACTATGCATTTTTCCTGTAATCTGAAGTTGACAAATACAAAATAGAATTAGGTTTATATGTATTAAATTTTAAAGTGATATCCTTATATTACATAGGTGATACTACATATTACAAATTAAAGATATCAAGAGCCTTGTTTGGGACAAAAATTTTCAATAAAATTGGAAATCATAATCAAGGACTTTTAATTTAAAATTTTTAAACCTATCATTATAAATCATTACTTTATAGAATTGAATATTCATGTGAAGAAACTAAATATAGGATATCTCTTCATTCTTCCTCATTCTAAGAATATCTTCAGAACTCAAAAATGCACCATTTATCCATAATTATCTTTTCACACAGTGTTCCCAGATGTAGTACTACCAAAATGTAATCCCACTCATCTACACAACTATTTTGAGAAAGTCTGAAGCATACTAGAGATTGTGGAATAAATTATCTATTTTTTTATTCAAATATCTTATGTAAATGTGTACACTGTGATTTAGCACTTAACTAAATTCCTTAAAGAAAATGTAAAGTTTTTCACCAATGAATTAAGAGGAAACTACTGTGATTAATGGTATTAGGTATTTACTATCATAGGTACATTTATTTTTTTTTTACTATCACACTCTTTGCAGACTTTTACCTCTAATAGAAAAAAATACTTTGTAAAATCATGAGTTAGTAATGGTTTTAGTCATATGGCACACTTCACACTAATGGTCAACTTAGAGTAGTTTATGAAGGCAGTGAAATTAAAGGCATCATGTAAACAGCAAGATATGCAAAACCAAACAGAAAATGAGACATCAACAAGCTTATGGTAGAGCTACCCACAAGTTAATGTAAAAAATGAATATGCAGTGACTGTTTCACTGCATCTAAACATCATTATTATAGTCTTACTTTAATCTCCCTTGGAATAGAAACTCCATATAAAATTCAAATGCACTAATATATTTTTTTTCATTAGATTCTGCAGATTTTGAACAGATTTAATATTTGAAATAGCTTCATTAAAGTAAATAAATGATGGAAATTGTGCACCATTCAGTCAGATTTTTGCTGAGATACCCTGGAATCATCTATGCTGTACCTACACAGGTACTGTGCTGCTGCCACTGAAGAAATTTAAAGTCACAGATTCTATCAGGCATCATAGATATATAAGCTTATTCAGTCAATGCAAATGAGGAAGCCTTTAGAAATAGAGAAAATACATGACAAATTAACAAACTGTTGGTATTCAAAGGAAAGAATTAGGATAGTCAGGGAGTCAATCATTTGGACTAAATATCAATAGCTGAATATGTATGACTGGCAAGAGAAAGAAGTCTAAGTTAATGTACTTCATTTTGCAAGACATCCGTAATAGAGGAAAGTTTCATCTTCCTATTAAAAGAAAACTGTTTAGAGCTCATTAATTACAGAAGAGACAAAGTTAACAACAAACTAAACCAAATGAAAACACCACAGAACAAAACTCTAATAGATAAAGATACAATTTTTTTTTTGCAACATAACTTGGAACATGACTTGCACATAAAACCTAACCTGTGAGGGAGGCTTCTCATTTATGTGACAGACTGGGGCTGAATTACATGAAAGTCATTAGGATAACACCTAATTGCCTTGATTTTTATTTAAAAGCTATTACAGACCACCTCATGGTGAAAATACAAAATAAATGCAGAATATTTTTAATTAAAATATAACAACACAATAATATTTTGGCTTCAGAAGTTAAAATAAAAAATTAAAATAGATAATTAATTCAACTATCTGAGGCCATTGGTTGCTACATATTGTCCTAAGCAATATTCTGATTTGCACATTTGTCTGCAAAGTTTGCATGTACATTTCCAAAAAATGCTTTGGATCCTTTACTCCTAAAAGAAAGCCAATTATAAGCCCTGCTTGGTGCAAAGAAACTAGAAAAGTTTTATCAGTTTTGCTCAGATTTATGTACTGTATGTGTAAGAAATAGAGAATCAGTCTGTCAAAAGGTAAGCATTTGCATCAGCACCACTAGAAGAGAAAGGAGACAAAAGATGGATCTACTTTCAATACAGAACACATCTACTGCATAGTAAAGAACCTGCACTCACATACAAAATGCTTTTGTTTTCTCCATTCATTCTATGAAATTTGCTACAATTGGTTGATCAGGAAAGGCTTTCTATATATACCAGTTCCACAGGGGATGAAGACAAGAAGTGAAGACATCTGCTATAGAGTGTGTAGACAGCAGGCTAACAACCTCTTGGGAAGTGTAAGGAAAAAAATAGGTGCTGCAACATTTATGTCTTGGTTAACAAAAAATCCCTAAGTGCAGAGAACTTGTGCAAGCTAGATAATACACCCACAAGAAAATACTTGGGAAAGAGTATAGAGTCCATTGAAACATTGGGTATTTTAAATCAAACTGCTTCTTTTCATCATTACGTGGTGGTGTAAACTGAGAAGGAGAAAAAGGACACAACTCTCATATTATTGAGGCTCTTAAACTAGATCTTATGATTTGGTTAACTTATGCTCAAGTTAACTTGTCCCCAGTTCAGGGAAGGTTTTTTACTGGATTACATTAGATTCTGATTGAGACTTTAAGCAGGAGAGGAGTTGTTTTTCATTATTTTATTATATTTGTTTTTTTAATTCAATATCCTCAGGACTCTTCTGAAATGTTTTGAAATATTTACCTACTTGTTCTCAGAACTCTCTTTTTAAAGAAGACATGAACATGTAGCCAAAGGAATGGGGAAAAACAAAAACCCCAAACATTCTGTAAATCATCTAGTATAAAATTAATGATGAAACAATCTTCCTTTTATGGGAGTGTTGTAATTAGCCCTCAGAAAACTGCAAATGGAAAATGGTCCATGCAGTCCCATTATAAAAAGGTGACAGAAGAGAGTTCAAGCTCAACAGACACATGAACAAAAACAATTATAATACAGTAAGAAGTGTTTAGTAGAGGTCTGCTTGTAGCTCACTTATTCCACCCTTCCCCCCAAATGTTAGTGAATTTATAGATGTCAGTAATTTATAGCATCTCTGTATTTTGCATCAATTAGTGAGGCTCTGCTATAGGTAATGGGAAACATTTGCACATATCCTAAAAATCTTGTGTCACAATAATGATGAGTGCAGCACAATGCCAGAAGGAAATACTGCTCTAACAGAGTGTGGCTATAAAATATAAACCCTGCACACTGATTTAGTCACCACTTCAAAATACAAATGTTTATATCTTGCTATTTGTGGTAACCTTAATCTCAGTCAAGCTCAGTATCTGGTTTGATATTAAAGATCTGGGGAAAGTGACTGATCTTCTACTGCCACCTCAGTATCGTTCATATACTCAGCAGTCACTTTCTTGTTTTCAAAATGTGTTCCTGTGTTGATAGTTTTAAGGTGAAGCAGTGCATCAGAGATTGTACCTGTGTCTTGAATTATTGTGTATTTAAGGGTTTTTTTCTAAAGGCTTTCTCTAAGAAACAAAAGCAGGAACACTTGGAGAATTCACACTCTTTATGCAGAGTAAATAATTTAACTTACAGATGCTCTCTATGGAAAACAGAATATGTTTAGACATTCTTTTTAGAAAAGAAAGATAGCTTCTTTAGATTTATATCCTCAATAGAAGATTCCTTAACATTTTCAGGCAGGACTCACTGCAATGTCTACTATCATAGTATTGTTTCCTGCCAATGACTATACAGATTATTCAGTCTGCCCAGTATGAAATATTGGATATAAGCTCATTTCCCTGGAAAGATGCTAAAATGTAGCTAACTTAGAACTCTTTCTCTGCTTCTCATTTACTCTGAAAGGTACTTTGCCTCTTACATTGACAAATTTCACTTTTTACCATTTACTGAATTCTTCTGTCTTACTCAACAGGTATCTTGTATTGGGAGAGGGGAGCAAGCATTTCCTCATCTTTACAAGCTCATCTATATGGTCACACCAAACTTTTACACCAGATTCCTACTTATAAATTGGCCATAAGGACTACCTGCCAGTATTCCCAGTCCCCTGTGTGTGCATACTGCTCTATTTGCAGAAAAGAGACACATGTGTGTCTGGATCACAAAGAATCACAGAATGTTAGGGGTTGGAAGGGATCTCTGGAGATCATCCAGTCCAACCCCCCTGCAGGATCACCCAGGGCAGCCCACAGAACAGATCCAGGTGGGTCTTGAAAGTGTCTAAAGATGGAGACTCCATAACACCCCTGGGCAGTGGGCAGCCTGTTCCAGGCTCTGTCACTCCCACAGTGAAGAATTTTTTCCTCATGTTCCATATATATATAAATTATTTTTTTTTTCCAGGGCCCTCCAGACAGAGTTTAGAAGGTGTCTGTGGCTATTTGTGACCAAGTGTATCTGCTCTGATGACAGTGCTCAATGATACACATGTGTAATATTCTCTGAGTTAGTAGAAAGTGGGAGAAGATGGTACTATTCTAACTTCCATAGGTGGAATGATAGTTCTGAACATGTTAGTGCAGAATATCCCTACCATCCATCTTCTCTGCATCCCTAATTCAAGACACTGTGAGGAGTTTTTAAGTATTTCAGTATTACATTCAAGGAGCAATAAATAGCCAGACAGAGAAACAGATAATAGCAAGGAGATATGAGCTGCAACATCACTTTTGAACTCACAAGCTATTATTTTTGTTGTTTACTGCAGTGTTACCACTTTCACCTGATTTAGCTTGAATTTAACACCTGCCTTTTTCTTTACTGCTTCTGAGAACAGCAAGAAAACTTTTTTCTGAGCTCCTATCAAGCTCCATCATTATCATTTCAGTAATGGAATAATGAAATTTCTTATCAGTCATGGATAAATATTGTTTTTAAATGACTATAGAATTCCTTTGATAGCTTAGTTTCAGGTAGTCAAGATGTCAAATTATGTTTTAAGATTAAGGTAATTTTATAGGGCAATGGTGAAAGTAATTAATAATTGCATAAAGTTCTTTAAGATTCCTGAAGTTAAAAGAACGGTTCCTTTCTCCCTCAAGAAATTTTTTTTTTCATGTTTACTACAGCATCCACTAATCTAAACAGAAGAAACAAAAGCTCAAATTACTGGGGAAAAATGCCAAATATGAAATCCAAACAATTAAAAATAGCTTTCAAATAAAAAGTTTGAGTAGCAAAACATGCCCCATGTATTTGTATTACCTTGGAGAGGAATGGAAAGCAACTGCTCATAACAAAACATTAGTTGTGTTTAATCTGATCATTCCTAAAGTATGGAGCTTTCTTCACATTAAAAAACCTCGCTAATAAGAGGAGACAAATCTGAAAAAGTAATAATAATGATAAACATAAATCTAATGTAGAAAGTTAATCACTTGTAATAGTTTCAGTTATTTACAGTTGCAGTCTTTGTATTGTTCTAATATATCTGGGACTACGGTGAATTTCGGTCAATGTAAGTAGCCTGTGGTCAAATAAGAGCTTTTATCATGTGTAGATTATTGCTAAACTGTAGCTTTTCCTGATGCATCCTGACCTGCAAATTGAGTGCTCTGCCTTTACTACTCTGAGATTGGATTACTCACTGAACCCTGCACAGGGCTGCCTACAAAGCTATTCTGCTGCTAAAGTGCCAAGGCAGGATTTATTGTGTTTATACAATGAAAAAACATCCTGCCTCCCACCGCAGAACTGATAAGGAGTAAAATACTAGATTTAATTAGCTCCTCATTCAGGATTTTACAGGAGATCTGGAAATGTCAATCTGTCAGTATCTTTTATGAATGTCATATCTTGGAGTTGATTAAAACATTAATTCTGACTTAACATGTGAAATAAACACAGCAAACAATCTCTGGACTTTTGGTTTGGAATATTATGAATATTTGCAATAATTTGTCATAGATACTTCATTTTTAAAAAGAAAGGATGATAAGTGAATTAGATCAAAGTAAACACTGTAACAATAAACTGAATGTCTAAATTAATTACTGCCACTCTGTGTAGCATTGCTGCTCTGTAGCAATTCTTAAAGTCCAGCATGTACCCATCTTGTGACTACCTGGACAAGAAGAGTATGTCCACCACAGGGACCAGGGCTGAAGGTACATGAATCTTAAGTCATGCAATGGAAAAACTGGAACTCACACACTGAATGAAACAGCTGTCCATTTAATTCTGGCATGATTACTGAGCACTAGCCATTAGAACAACAAATTTAGTTAAGAAATAAGAACAATAAAAGTAATGAGTAGTACAGCTTTTACCTCTGAAGACTTAAAACTCTCAGGACAGATGGATGAAATTTAAACTATGCCTCAATTTAAATTTTAAGTATGTGTAATAGTATCAATTTATGTGATAAGATTAAGATATGTAATAATATCAATTAAGATATGTAATAATAGCAATTTATGTGCCTAGCAGGAAAGACATGCTTTAGAAAGTTGTGGGTTTTTTTTTGTAACAAATTATTCTGAAAAAAACTTTATAGTTTTAAGTATTTTGATTAGACACAGAGTAAAACATTAAAATGAAATCACAAGATTTTGTCAACTACTGTATCCTCCATGTGCCAGGTGCAGCCTCCCCGACAGAAAGCTGACAAACATGCCAGTGTTTGGTGCTTCACAGGCATTAAATCTCACCTCACAGTCATTACCTGGCGCCTCAGGGTCTAGCACTTTAGCCTGTTTTTGTTGTATACTGTCTCCCAACCAATGGGAATGACTGCAGTGCACAGTGCTCTACTAGGGTATAAATGGAGCCCTGCCAAAGAGCAGAGCTGAGCTGGTTTTTCCCAGAGCAGCTGCCTGGCAGTGGGACCCTCCCCTTGGCTGAAGGCCATCCAAAGATACTTCTGCAGGTTGTGTGAGTGAGTCTCTGTGTATTGAGTGACCTCACCACCCCTTTTCAGGTGAGTGGTACTTTTCTGGGTACCCTTGTGTGGGAGATTTTCCCTTATGAGTCAGTGTGTGCACATTTTGGTTCATCTTTCCAGAAAGAATATTCCTTCAAGTTTAGGAATTAGTTGTGTAGTAGACATATTGTCATATTCCCAACTGACATCTGAATTTGTAACTTAATTTTGTTAGAAGGAGTGCCAGGGAATTTTAGTTACAATAAATTCACTTTTTTTAATAGCTGCTGCTGTCTTGTTTGTAAGTGTCTCCATGATACTACACGAGCAGGAAAAGGAAAAATGTTTTTTTGATGAGATTTAGTAAAGAAAAAGTGAAACTATCCATAAGTTTATGACAGATCTGCTTTGAAAAACAAACTTACACCTTTCAATATAAAACTTTTATATTTTTCCATTTATATTTTCCATCCAAGGTAAATAGCTTGCAAATACGAGTGGGGGTTGGGAAGAAACCAAACCAAATGCCAAAAAGCATGACTAATTTATTGATAAGAGTAGAGGATAAGGTCATAATAAAAGGTGATTTATTCTGTCAGCCCTAAAGCTAATGATGTATTTACTGGTTTTTCACAGGGTACTAAGCATATGTGCTTTTATAGTACCAGAAACAACATTAGAGCTGCTAAATGAAAGCAACAGATATTGAAAGGCAAACAATTGGGACTATGACCTTATTTCCTCTGAAGACATATAATACTTAGATAATGGAGAATTGGAAAAGATAAAATGTGTAATGTAATCATGAACAAGGTTACCCATTTTGGTTTAAAAGTCTGTCCAGCCATAGAAGCCAAAGAACATAGTTGTTGAAAAGAAGGGAATTAATCCTAGTGAAGAAGAGCTTTTCAGCACATACCATGGAAAATGTAAAAACATAAACCCATCCTAATTTCATGTCTTTCAGAAAAAAATGAAGTTTTTAAAGCTTTTAATTAAAAACAAAATCTCTTGGAGTTTGCATGATAGTGCAACTGGCTTGATGCTCAGGAAAAGACAGCAGCCTTACAAAGAAAAAAAACCCCACTGTTTGCAAGGTTTTTTTTGTTTTGAAGTCACACTCCTCTCAGGTTTCTCACCAGCATCTTTATCAAGATATGCATGTTTTATGCATAATGAATATTAGTTTTAGAAATTATGGTTTTCATAGACTTCCATTTGTCATGTGCTGGGCTCCTGTGTTTTTTTACTGGAAACCACAATTTTGACAACTTTCTTACATAAAGTTTCCCAGTTCTGATGGAAAAGAGCAAGCCAGCTCTGGCCACCACTGTAACCCAAGGATTTTGAAAGTTTTGTGAAAAAAAAAAAAATAGCCATCAGAATGAAAATAAGCTAGCAAAATCATTCATTGCATTGGCTAAAATTTAAGGAAGATGTTTAAAGTGAAACGTGCATTGGTAGGTTGCACTAAAAGAAGACACTGCTAACTGATGAAAAAATAAGTGTTGGTGAGAATACCTAGACAGAGGTTGTTGAAATATAAAACCAAACCAACCAAACAAAAACACAAAACAACAACAACAATAACAAATAAAAAACCCAACAAAAACAAAACCAAAACAAACAAACCCAACAACAACAACACAACCCTTCCTTTCTTGAACAGTAATCCCAGGGGCACTGCTGTATAAAGTCCAATAGACTTCATTCTTAATAAAAATATTGAGAAACATAGATAATATTAGGTAAGTTTTCAAACAATAAGAACAGAACAATCTTTTTAGCAGATGTCTTAAAAAATGGTACTAGTGAGGTAGCCTTAAATTATAGCACAGAGTATTAGGGTAAGTGCCTGCATGAAAAGGGCAAGGGCAGACATTTGGGGCAGTTACCCATTTGTTGGTGGTCAAAGCTCACAAGCCAAAGAGTAGAACGTTAAATTTACAATGTTCATAGATATTAGGGGTTGGAAGGGACCTAGAAGATCATCTAGTCCAACCCCCCTGCCCGAGCAGGGTCACCTAGA
>JAOEGS010021433.1:12759-24138 GCA_025447755.1 Corythornis vintsioides | reverse complement strand
CTGCTCTGGCAGGGAGGTTGGACTAGATGATCTTCTAGGTCCCTTCCAACCCCTAATATCTATGAATCTATGAATCTATGAAACGTAGCAAGATGACTTTTAGCATGATGTGATGTGATGGCTTCTGTATAGAGAGCAAAACCTTAATTAATGTAAACCATAAACATTTACATGTCCTAAGAAACAAAACTATATTCAAAAGCATGAAAACTCAAACCTTTTAATTCTGCTGATCTCTTTCTACCTGTATCTGACAAATTTACAGGGAATGTGTAATTTAGAAGTCCTGGGACAGATAAAGCTGAACAATACATGGAATGTATGTACCAGGCTGTCAAATTACATTACAAAACAAAATGAAATTAAGTCATACATGCTCTGTTTGAGGATAGATGTATTACAGGTTTTGAAGATAAGTATGTTTTTCCTCTTTGTCTGACTTTTAATTCTGAGAAAGCCTAGTAGGACCATAGGATCTTGGCTAGTAAAATCTGCAGAGCAGAGGCATTGAGTTCTTAACTACAGAAAACAAGCATATGATACAAATGTCCATGTTTAACCATTTTCTACACCAGATACAAAATTGTTACACTTCACAGCTATGTGATATTCCCCCTTTCAGAGTTAGAAACCTTTGATTTCAGAGTTATTGCCCTTTTCTGGTTTTATTCATAATAAGAGATTGATGTTATATTTCTTTATGAGTACAATTAATTCTGCAGCATTCTCTATTTTTATGCTACTGTCATTGATCTAGATGGCAAAACATATGTCACTCCAAAAATATAATCTCTGGCTATTTTTATCATCAGAGAAATACTATCTGATCATGAAATTGAACAGAATGTACGTCACATAATGGAAAAAAATGGTGACATTGAGAAGCAATAACTTGAAAGAGTAAGTGTACTATTTTATGTCAGTTACAGAGAAATCAATGAAACTGAATCTGTGCTGTGCAAACTATGGCACATAAAAGTGCTACTAATCAACTTACGGAGAATTCCATATATATTGTTACAATTTTCCATCATTTTCTCCCCTCTGTGTCTAATAAGAATTTCTGTTTCCTCACAAAATACTCTCCTTATCACTTTCTCCTTCAAGATTAAGAAAGCAGTATTGACAAAAGTATAAAAAAATAAATATTTTTTCCCCTGCATTTTTTTTTCCCCTGAAGCTTGAATAACCATTAAATAAGGATAAAAAAATATGAAATAGATATAACAAATGAAAAAATAAGCCATATTCTGGACTATATACATTAATTTGTCTACATGTGTGTCAAGAATTTTCATAGACCATTTCTCAGAGAAACTTCTACATATGCACATGTAATGTATCCTTCATGGTCTGTTACTGTAGATCCTTTTCCTGTGCCCAAGTGTTCTTAATGGAATGAGATTCACATGTGAGCAAATCTGAAAAATGCAATGAACATTCAACCTATTTTGTATGTTTTAAAAGCTTTACAATTTTAAAACTAGCTTAAATGTGTCATTGTTGAAACTTATTTTTCTGAAGGAATTGGAACCTATTAAAGAGCTATTCCCCAGTTTATGTCTATTATTATGTCTATTGTGACAAAGAAGGCAAATGCCATCCTGGCTTGTATTACAAATAGTGTGAGCAGCAGAAGTAGGGAGGCGATTGTCCCTCTGTACTCAGCACTGGTGAGGCCTCACCTTGAGTGTTGTGTCCAGTTCTGGGCACCTCAATACAAGAGAGATCTGGAGGTGCTGGAGCTAGTACAGAGGAGGCAATGAAGCTGGTGAAGGGAGGAAAATAAATCCTATGATGAGAGATAGAAGGATCTGGGACTATTTAGTTTGAGGAAGAGGAGACAGAGGGGAGCCCTCATCACTCTCTACAACTCCCTGGAAGGACATTGTAGAGAGGTTGGTGCTGGTCTCTGCTCACAGGTCATTAGTGACAGAACAAGAGGGAATGGATTCAGGCTGCACCAGGGGAGGTCTAGACTGGGCATTAGGGAAAAAAATTTGCAGAAATAGTGCTCAGACACTGGCACAGGCTGCCCAGGGAGGGGGTTGAGTCATAATCCCTGGATGTGTTTAAGGGTCGTTTGGATGTGGTTTTAAGGGACATTGTTTAGAGATGAACTTTGCAGAGTAGGGTTAATGGTTGGACTTGATGATCCCAAGGCTCTTTTCCAAACTGAATGATCCTATGATTATCAACAAGACAACAGAAAGAAATAAGGCTATAAGTGCTTGGGAATTTAATTTTTTCTTTTGCTGTGTGGTTCCCTTTGACAGTATTTTACATACTTCCATAATCAGTCTTACCCATTGAAAATAGTTTTCATACTTCAAAAAAGACAATCCTGTTTCTAAAATAAGGATTAAAAAAAAAAAAAAAAAACAAAACTGGCAGAGAAAAAGTTATATTAATGAGGTAAAAAAAGGCTTTAAGAATTTCAGTCCTTTCTTTAGCAGAAATATCTTCAATTATTTCTAGATAGTTCACTCCATAAGACAAATTGATTTTGCTACTCCACTGAAAATGCTTATTTTTGCATTACAACATATTTGTTAATCATATCCCCCAAAGATATTAATAACATCTCCACTCAAGTCTTAATACATTATTGGTTTAGTTAAATTTCAATTTTACTTTCCACTTTGTTGCAGATGGTCAGTTACTTAATTCAATAAAGCAAGCCTAACTGCTATACTCTCAATACTTTGTTTGTAATGGACTTTGCATAATAAATGAAAAGGTTTTATTATTTGCACTTCAGCAGAGAAAATGTTCATCTTAAATAATGCAATTAAAGGTGAGAAGAGAGTAACTGTATACAAAACTCTCTGTGGTGATTTTAACAGTAGGAGTCTAGAACCTTTAAACACTTTCACAGTAGCAATCTGTTCATTCATCACTCTCAGATTTTATTTTAGCAGTCATTAGAACCTACATCAAGACACTTCTTGTAAATGTCATAGTCCTATAGGAAGCCTGACATATACCCAAGATACACATTTTGAATTCTAACTTTAGTAATTAGTAGTTACAATGTTTGAGGCCAACAGGTCCCACGAGATTTTGTTTAGAGTTTTATTCTGTGGTATCCAGGCTGAGCAGTATATTTTATTCTTCTGAAAGCAAATTCACAGCTTTCACAGAAAACAACGAAAATTCAAATATGTATTTAAATGATGTATGCCTTCATTAGTTAATTCAGCACAGGATGATGTAAGCTGATTAGATGTATACGGTTCTTTACTGTTTCCTGCCTTGGGGAAAGTAGCTCATCTACATCAGTATATTGTTCTTGTAAAATGAAAATATCATTTTCATTGGAAGTAAAAATGCACACAAGTATACAGAGCAACTACGAAAAGCTCTTCATAACAAACAGAAATTAATTTAGGTCACTAAGTGTTATACTAAGAAACTTTCACTTACAATTAAATAATTTCCTTTTCTTTCTGTCATTTATGAATTAACTCTAGACGACCACTAGTATTACTACTAAAAGAGATTTTAAAAATAAACAAAAAAAGTTATAACAGTTGCATGTCTGCAGTGGAATAAAAAAAGGGAATTGCAGTAAACAAGACTCTGGAATGATTTCAGGTTGTTAGTTCTGTGATTTATGCTATTTCATGTGGAGCAAGTAGTAAAATACAACATGACAAAATAAATAAGAAACATAAATCCCTGGTATGAAAAACTAGATTTCATAAAAAGGCTAAGCATGTAGACATAAAAAAAAAAGTGTGAAAATGTGAAATGGATTTGAAAACATTCAAACTAACAGACGAGACAAATAATTGCAAAAAAATTTTAACCTGGACAATATTTATTTGTGTATTGATTTATCAAGCATCTTTTACTAATTTTTCTTACAAAACTATTCATAACTCAATAAAGTTAGAGACAGATTCCAGCTCATAATCTAACTCTACACACACCTGGTTTTAAATTTTACTTATGCTGTGATGTTTTCATTGCATTGTAATAGTGTTCATGAGTCTTCAGTTAAACATAAGGTATATTTGCAACGTGTTCCTTCACTGTTCTCTGGAAATAGTATTTTGGATTTAAGTTACTGAAACACAACCATTAAAGCCAAAAACACCGATGAATTCGTCAGTTTTAGTACATATTGAACTACCTTTGCTAATTAAGCACATTTAGTACCTTGCAGAAATGGAACTTTTCAGTTCTTGATCAAATATTGGAAATTTCATGTAAAGCAGGCAGTCCTCATAGAATCCTTATGGAGGGTTTGCAGTTAAACAATGTAAGGAATGGGACTGTTAACAAATTTTGTATTATCAAGAGCCCATGAACATTCTTCAATATTTACTGTCATTTCTATATAAAAACTTAGCCTACAGACAATAACATCATAATTCAGACTGAAGTCCTAGACAGCTGCTACTCTCAGGAAAATGAGTTTTATCATATATATTTTTTTTTTCCACTATTAAAATTGAGACTTCACTTGCTTGTTTTGTTCTGCATCACTATATTCTACAAACACCAGTCCCATTAAGAACAGAGGTGCTGTCTCTCTCTCTCTGCTCTCTCCCATTTCTGCTTCCATTCAACTGCTCTAAGCACCATGGATGGCTTTGAAGCTTGTTGCATAAGTAAGGGAAAGCTGCTTCAAATTAGCTGACTGTTTCTTGTAGACAGGAGCCAAGAAGAAAAAGATCAAAACAGGAAGAAACCTTTCTCCTTGACCTGTGATCCAGCTGCCATTGCCAGTGGAAAATACTGCACAATGCCAGATGTGCCTGAGTTCTGAGTTCAGGAGGAGCCTGGAAGTTATGCCGTTCAGGAAAGATTGATTTCCCAGGGTCATCCAATGCCCACAACTCAGCAAGATGTGGAAGCCGAGAGGTCTTCCCTGTCATAGCAGCAAGATATTGCTGAGCTTATAATGCAGCTATGAGAGGAAACTGGTTGCCTTTTAGGTGAGGGAAGGTGGCAGAATTAAGTGGTGAATGTGAGGTAGGAGTTCCTATCTTATCATTCATGCTGAACTTGGCAAAATCCATACTTCGCATTAACTGTAGTTATCTACAGGCTCATTTTCATCCATCTTTTTTTTCCACTTCTATTACTATACATAAAAATAAATTAATTATTGGGCATCTATTTTGTGCTTTCCTTTTATAAGAGAGGAAAAATAGGTTTTTTAGACTAGTTAATATTGCTTTAATCTACAAGCACTGCTTTGAAGTAAAGACACGCAAATGGCAACACATGGGCCTATTCTCAAAGCAGAGGTGGAAGAATGATGCAAAAGTTAAAACCTCCCTTTAGCTCTCCATTTTAGTCTCAAGTAAAAATATTCAGTACAATACACTTTCAAAAACAGTTGTCTAAGAAGCCATGCTCTTAAACTGTGCTACTAAACACATAGGGAGGTGACACATCTACCTTCTCCACATGCCAAGGCTGCTGGAAAAGATCTGTAAGTGCCTTGGAGACATTCTGCACAATCACAGTAGTTCTTCCAGGGGATGTGTCAGTGCTGGGGATTACTAAGGACAAGATACTCCCTTTCTTCATAGGTGGAAACTTGGTTGTAAACCAGCTCCTCTTGAATGGGCCAGACTTTTAAGAAGACATAAAAACGTGTATGTATAGATAGATACACATACATCTTTAAAGATATGTATAAACATAGATATACCACATTTAAACATCTTGGTAATCGCTATATTATGCTTCTATTGTAATTTCTCTATTGCTGTCCCTACAGATCTGTATAGTATATGATATTATTTGGGTTTTGACCTCTATGTTGAGCCTGTATTGGCTAATCCTATTTTATGCTTTGGTCCTTCATTTCGATGTGACTTCCTTTGTGAAATAAAAGCTTGTGAACTGATGTATATTGTTGTGATGAAGGGTAGACATGAGTGATACTTTCAGTATCTGTGAGTATACTCTGAACAAATAAATTAATTAATTCTTCTCAAAACCAGATTCCTGGTGGAAGTAGCAGATGCAGTGAGGTCAGAAATGTTTTGCCATCTATTACTTCTACTGTCAAAGGCAAAGGACTCAACATTTTTTGTTACAATTAATATCTAAGATCAAAATAATACTTTTTGATATTGTTCATAGCATCATATTTGTTTGCTACTAGAGCAAGCTATAACATTGCAGTAAACTTTCATATTTCACCAGAAGACTAATAATGCCTTGCTTTCTCACAAATACCTCTCCCTGATCTAGCTGCCACCTCGATTGCTGTAAAAATATAAACAAATAAAGCTTCTGAAAGAAAAGATTGAAAATATGAACTGAATATACTCTAGAGACTCAAAAGCAGGAAGGAAAAGAGAATAAATACTCCTCCTAATGAAAGTTTGTTGGTTTTATATAAAGTCATTACGTTCAGGGGAACAATGGATTCTTAATGGCTGATATTGGTAATACAGTAGAAACCAAAAAGGATTATCTGCTTCATAAATATGATCTGGGGAAAATGGCATGTTAATAGTTGCTTCAAAGTTCTTTTGCAGTCTAAATGAAGCATGTATGTTTGATATAAAACACATGGAAAGCTAATTAAAGTAAGAATCATTGAACTAATGAACATGAGCAAAGATCTATTTTAAATAATTGGATACTTTTTTTGTGTGGGGGTGTAAAAAATAGGAAATATATGTTAGGAGAAAAAGATCTACTTGTCTAATTATAAGTTATTTTTGTAGATCATGGAGACTTTGAAAGTATGTATAGTTAAACATTTCAGGATTATGCTATAGGACAGGTACATGCCAGATATTAGAGAGCCTTTTCTCTCTGGAGAAGAGGAGGCTGAGAGACCTTATTGCTCTCTACCTGTACAGACTGGAGTGAGGTGGGTGTCGGTCTGTTCTTCCAAGTAACAAGTGAGAGGATTGTGCAGGGGAGGTTTATATTGTAAAAGAGGAAAATTTATTCACCAAAGGGTTTGTCAAGCACCAGAATAGGCTGCCCAGGAAACTGGAGACACTATCACTGGAAATATTTAAATGAGGTGCAGTTGTGGCATGTAGGGCCATGGTTTAGTGATGAACTTGGCAGTTGTAGGTTTAGACTTGGACTCAATATTAAAGGTCCTTTCCAAGCTAAATTATTCTATGTTTCTATAATCCATGTGTGTTTGAATAATTAAGACAATAATTTTTTCATATCTTTTAATTAACAAGTGTATGCGGCATCCATATTGTAGATTTGATTCAGTTAATTCCTTTGAAGAAAAGAAACTCATTTAGCACTAGTACTAGAATTTAAATCAATCTCAAGTTGCAAAATGTTCTATCAGCTCGGTACAAATCCATATCTGCACCAGTTCACTTGGAAAGTTCACTTAGAAGTTTATTTCTTGACAAATTTTTGCAAACTCACTTTTAGTCTATAGAAAGCTTTTCTTCCCCAATAATTACATTGTCATGGTATCTAAATTATGCTTTATGTTAAGGAAAGCTTGTCTATATATCACAAAGACTCAGAGAAAATGTAGTTTAGTCAGGATTAAAGCACTCTCTTAATGTACTACAATATAATTAATCAGAGTTCAAGAAATAAAATGCCTTGTTTTGCAAAGAAAGCACACAATTCAAACTGTGCTAGGGTGAACTCTACATTATAGAGATATGAGAATTTGGCTTTTTATTCCCCTGCACTATCAGGAACTAGGAGACAATATTGCAAACCATTCAGCAACACAGCAAGACAAAATGAACTACTTCTCACTAACCTCATCCAAGTGGTAAAAAGTGTTATTAAGTTTAGAGGGAACATGTGTCCATTGATTTTATGTCATGGCATCAGGGACTTAAAAAAAATGAAGGGAGCTGCGAGACCTTCTCCAAAAGTGAACTGTGAGAAGTAAGCTAAAATGTGAATAGCAGGGAATAATGAGAATGGAAGCATGAATAATTCTTAATAAAGTGGCCATCTCTACAGTTTATAAATCAAACTCGTGTTCATCTTAAATTCTAGATACCCTACCTTCATGGAAGCAGTTTATACCCTCTCTTCAGAGATTAGAAACTTATTTCTGATTTTAAACTGAAAAGAATGTACACTTTATTTTTTAAAATATTCTTCCTAAATGCAGAGATTTTTTTCCCCTGCTCTTTTGCTAGTGGAAATACCTTCTCAATTCATGCAGTGATTGAATTTCTTTTTTTTCATGGCTGTTCACTGATACCCTCTGACTCATAAAGACAGATCCTTCTTTGCTTCTTTTATATTCCAAAATATAAGGCTTATAATAAATTGCCACAGAAATCCCACAGTCTTTCAGTATATAACATTACACTTCACAATATCATATTCCTGTGCAAAACATTATGACAAGTGTAAAAAAAAGCAAACAAAATTTCCTCTATTGCTTTCTGTCCAAATTTTGATATGAAAGCCTAGAGCATCAGAGTTTACTTTGTCTTAAAAACTTCTGGTTAAAATCAAAGCTCTAACAGAAGTTGTTATCCCAATGCTCTCAAACTAGGGTATCCATAAGAATCAAACCCAGAACAGCATTTACATGAAAATTTCTCAGGAAAAAAAAAAGTTCCCAAGACATTTATTACTTGAGACCTACTAACATGCCAGTTTTGCCCTTGAATGTAAGAGGGGAAACCCTAAATAGGGTTAATAGATTGTGAGTTTGCATGGCAACTTACACTGCAGTTGGTAACACTGTTCCTTATTAGTACACTGCATTGCTTCATCCCCTTTAAAGAAGAAAATTCAGTATGGATTAATGTCCATGTGGATTACTATTTACTATCACAAGCCTAAATTATGCTGAGAGATTTAGATCCACTGTATGTTATAACATTCACACTTTATCTAGTACTATGGGCATGTTTAAGCTGTTGTCATGACATTTTTACTGCAGCTACACTTCTAAAATGTGTGCTCAGAGCAGACTGAAATACTGAGTTTGAAAAGAATATGAAAATTTTTGGTAGTATAGCAAAAATCATTAGAATAACAATGTTGAAATAATTCACATGGAAGGAGGAAGCACTATCAGAAGTGCTGGAAAAGTCTTTTCTGAAAGAAAACATACAGTTAGGCAAAGAGAAATTAGGCACATGGCACAATGATTAAAAAGAAACAGAAAGCACATGAATGAAGAGATAAACTAATGGGGAAATCACTTATACAATTAAGAATGAAAACAAAACCATATGAAATAGTTTTTAAAAAGCAAAAGCTGCCAAGGGAAAAAAAAACCCAAACAAAACAACCCCTAACTGTTAACAAGTGTTAATTAGGAATAAGAAAGATGAAAAGAGTATCACAGAAACACTCAGAGGCAACGTGAGAAACAGAAGATGAAGAAACATGGCCTTGGGCTCAGCGCTATTAATTTAATTATTACCAATCTTGCAGTCTCTTGACTTCTCTGCTATGAGATTGGTTGTGCTGATTGTAAACCTTCAGAGAGGAACATTAGCTTCCAGTCACTCTGGGGGCTTTCAACTACAGGATTTCAGTGCCTGGAGTTTGGGATTGCAAAATTGCTCGGAATAAATAGTATTTTATTAAAACTTCAGTTTGGAGGAATAGGCAGATTAGATCTCCCCCAAGCCCCACTTTTTCCATATAATGATCCTAGCTATTTATTTATTTATTTAGTCTCACAAATCAACCTCCAATTTTTACCTTTTTGTTTGTTTGTTTTCATTATACAAAAACCAATGCTTATCATGGTTACACTAATTGCTTCTTCAGAGATCACATTGTTTCTGCATTTTGAGTATGTCCTGGTTTCAGCTGGGGTATATTTCATTTTCTTCCCACTAGCTGGTACAGTGCTGTGTTTGGGATTTACTGCGAGAATAAGGCTGGCAATACACTGATGTAGTTGTAATTGCATTGTGCACCACTTGTCTTTTGTTTTTTTTCTCTCTTTTTGGTATATACATTTTCATTACTATTACTACCACTGTTATTTTATTCTAGTTATTAAACTGCTCTAAAACTGAGGAGTTTTACTTCTTTTTTCTGATTCTTCTCCCCGTCCCACTGGGGTGGGGTGAGTGGTTGTGTGGTTTTTAGTTGCTGGCTAGGCTTAAACCTGACAGAGTAGTAATTACAGATGACTCTTCAAATCAGTTTGCAAAAGCTCAGGATAAGTGTTGCCTCTCAAATGGCAGAGAATTCACGTTCAGTTTGGAGACAGTTAAACAAGACTGGAGCAGTTTAAAAACCAATTAAATATAGTGTTATATATCACTGTAGTTCATTTCAAGCGGAGTACCAGATATTCATATTTGATTACTCATGATTTTAAGTAAGTGGAGGAAAAAATTCATCGACCTCGAACAACCACAAATAAATCCGGTCTATAAACTTTCATATATTTCCTTCTAACTTCAATACCTTTTTCAACGTGCAAGTTCTTTTCTAAGAATGATTTTTAAAAAATATCTATTAAAAAAATACTATTTCATCAAGCTTTTGAAACTATTGAGATTGAATCCTAAACTGAAAAAAAAAGTTCAGTATAGTGCATGATGAGTAGCATTAAGTACAAATTTTATGCAAAATGACATGCCAAATTAATTAGCTATGAACTATTTTGGTGGATATTTGCCAAACCTCAGACTGCTTTGGGCAGTAGTAGCATGGTATTAAGTATTTAACATGCTGTGGGATGGTCTGGTTACACTGGTCAATCATTAATTTCCTTTGATCCCTAGAAAGTAATTTCTGTTGCACTCAGCTGTAAGTAATTGTGAACAGCTTTTTTATTCAGGCTCCTAATGTACTTTTCCCCAGTTGCTTTCCTCTGATTGAAATTGTTTGTAGTTGCACACTTTATCACACAGCACAGGACCATGTCCTTTCTATGGCTATATACTAATATTTTATATGTTAATATGATTTGCATTTATAGTGTTATTTTGGAAGGAATTCTAGAAGTACAGCAATTGCAAATATTTGAAATGATCAATGGAAATTGGGGAAAATCGCAGATGTGGATAATATTTCTTTTTAATCTATAATAACTAAGAATATTCCCAACATTCTACACTTTAAGCAAAAATATAGTTATTAAAAGTAGACTTTTTTACTTCAGTCAGGAGATTTTAGGCATGTATTTGCCATAAACTTGTATTACCACACTATTATTACCACGTTAACTATTGATATTTTATTGATTTGATTCTAAATCTGGGAAGCAGTATATCTTTAAAGTAGTCCTCAACCTTGCTGAGACCAGAGTTCTGGAAGAGAAAAAATGTAATTCCTAGCTTGCTTTTGTTTTTGCTTTTTCCATTTATTTATTTATTTATTTATTTATTAATTAATTCTGGTATTATGAAAAATGGACTGTATTTGAAAACCGTGAAAAAAAAAACTAAATATGTAGAAGTAAATATA
>JAOEGS010021433.1:0-12659 GCA_025447755.1 Corythornis vintsioides | reverse complement strand
GAAGTAAATATATATTATATTTATAAATAAAATGAGATAATCACAGAATCATTGAGACGGAAAGGGCTGAATCTGGAGATTGTCTGGCCCAACCTGCTCAAAGCAGGGTCATCAAAAGCAGGATGCACAGAGCTCTGCACATTTGTGTTTTGCCTCCAAAGCTGGACATTTCAATTACTACATATATTTTAGATTTTAAAAGCTTACCAAACTAAGGCTTTCACTTGAAATGTAACTAGTCTTTGCTATTTTTCAAAGATCCGTAGAACACTACTTGAGCGTCAAAACTAACTCACTTTATTACATATCAAAAAAATAACCTAAACATTTGCTGATATTTAGCAGAAAGAGTCCCGAATAGTCAATGAAAAAATACATTGACAAACACTTTATACGAACATTTATACCAAAATATCAGATATTACAAACCCTCCAATACCATAAATAATTAGTTATTAACTTTTCATGAGTTTAGATATACTTTAATTTTAGCTTGTCTTTTCAAGTAAATCTTGAATGAATAAAGCTTTAGCATAACAATGTCTGCATAGACAGCAGAAGGAAAGATGAGAAGCCATCCCAAGTATTGACTGCTTTACAGTGCGTGCTATGATCAGGCACTGACAGGCAGCAACAGGCAATCATCTGGTATAAGAAACTCTTCTTCTCCCCCTAGTCATATTCCAGTGTGATTTATGTTCTATCCTCTATTATAATTTTGGACAGACATGTAATCTTGGAATCAGAACTATCTTACTGTCCTTCTATAGGTAAGAAATATCTTCTAAATTTCCAGGTTCTGAAACTGTAAATAAAGTTTCATGAGTCTTCAGATGAAGCCTTTCAGTTAATACCTTATCTCATAACCACTCCCATCTTGTTCTATTATCATAGATTGGCTCCTCAAAGTCATTACTAGTTAACTTTCCACTTTTTATTTCAGCCCAAAACGCTTCACTTTGACCTTAAGACTTAAAATTAATTCATAAAATATGCTCTTATCAGTGAACTTTTTATCTTCTTTTGAAAAGAGAAGAAATGCATGAAAGTTAACATGATGGAAGTATTTTTTGCTTCTGTATTTAAAGAGACTAAAACTTTTCTATGAAGGGATAACATTGTGCTGTACACAAGAAAGCAATGGCTTTGCTTCTGACTGCCATTTTTATCCCTTGTCTCTCAGACTATTTCATACCTACATTAACATTCAAATCACATGGAACTTGAGAACTCCTTACTTCAAGTAAGTGTCCCACTGACAGTTGAATGTATTTTCCTATTTTTCAGGTCCAAGTAAGAACTGGCAGGGCACTGAGTTAAGTATGTAAGTATCATTCTATGCTGTTAATGGAAGGAATGAGGAAAAACTGGACATTTTCCGTTTTCAGATTACTTACATACCTTGTGAAATCTTTAGTTCCCTGATGTCAAAATGTTAATGGAACACAAAATGTTCAAAATGTAAAAAAAAAAAACCAACCCAACCCTATGAATACCACATTCACCGAAGTAGTCCTTTCTTTTTTTTTTTTTTTTTTAATTCTTGTACTTATTAGAAATATCCATAGAAGCAAATAGATGGTATGACATAATTGTCTTGACTTTGCAAAACAGGTAGGGGTAAAGGTTTCCACTGGTATAATCAAATGTTGAGTGCACTTTTGAATTTCTTCGATATTTTATTATAGCAAGTTGGACTAAAGATACACACGAATCTCATTTAAGCCTTAGTGAAACATAATCCTAATTGGAAATATGATACATTTTAGAGAAATAATAGTTCCTTTTTATTCTGATACACATAATTTTTTAAATTATTTCTTAGTGACTTGACACAAACAAATGAATACAGGAAGTTTCATGACAGCATGAAAGTATACGTGTGTTTTGGTATTGAGGAAATTCATTTATGTGATATTCATAATTTCTCTGTTTGCACATAGCATTCAGTTCAAGCATTAAGATTCTTGAATTTATTTTATTTTATTTTTTTTTGTGTGTGTAAATTCTGTCTTTTAAGAAAATGTTTGCAGTGGTTTGACCTTTCCTGGATGTCATGTGCCTTCTAAGATGCTCTATTGCTTCCCACCAACTCCTTTCAGCTGGACCAGGGGGGAGAAAAAAAAGATGAACCTCATGGGTTAAAACAAAGGAGGTTGAATGGAAACCAAATCAAAGACTGCATGCAGAAGCAAAAAGAAAGCAAAGATTTATTCTCTACTTCCCATCAGCAGGCAATGCATGCCCTTTTTCTGGGAAGCAGGGCTTCAAAGTGTAGCAGTTGCTCTGGAGGCCGAGTGGATGCTCCCTCTCCCCAGCTTTTCCTACAGTTAGGCTGACATCATATGGTTTGGAATACCCTTTGGTCAGTTTGGGTCAGCTGTCCCAGTCGTGTCCCCTCCCAAGATCTTGTCCACCCCATCCCACTGCAGGGGGAATGCTGGAGGAACAGCCTTGGTGCTGAGTGAGCCCAGACCAGCACCAGCCACAACTGGGGTTGATACCAGCACCTTGCCAGCTCTCAGTGCACAGCACAGCACAGAGAGGGCTGCTGTGGGGAAAATTAACCCCAGCTCAGTCAGACCTAATACAATATTCTAGGATTACTTCTGAATAAATAGAAGAAAATATGCCAACATTGTTTTCCTGGACTTCTTGTCCACCCTACTAAGCTGCCTCTGACAGTTCAGTCTCCACACTTAGATGTCTAAACTGCTCCGAGTTCCTTTCTCCCTATTTTATTCAGTTATTTATTTTTTCTCTTTCTCTGTTTAGTAAGTCACCAGGTGGCTGCAACATGCATGTGTACCAACTCCTGTCTACTTTTCCAGTCATATTGGATCCTTGAAGAGAAGTTCCAGACTTTGCAAGCCTGGAATTTAACTTCTGATGTAATTAAATCATCCTTACCATCACTCTGCTCCATCAACTGTCTGTGATGACAGTACAGACTTTTCATTTTCCCTGCTACTTTTCTTCTAATACTGTCTGAAGCCACATTGGGAATATTCACACAGTAAGGAAGGTATGTTAACCAACCCAAAAGCTTCTCCCTAAAGCTAACTGCATTTTCAAAGAGTTACTAAGTGAGAAGAAATACACTAAAGCACCAGGAAGAAATAATACATTCACTTCAGTAGTTTCTATATTCAACTGAATGCTTTCCTGGGCTTTCCCCCCCCTACCCCCCAAATAAACAAAAAAACAAAACAGGATGTATGTTAAATTTGGAATTAATTTTTTTTTTCTTTACTTGTGGGATGGAAGAATAGAAGCTTCCTTTTCCTGTAAGAACAAGGACATTTCCTTAGAGTCTTTATCTAGAAGACCTGAAGGAATGAGAATGATTGTAAAATTGTTTTTCTCTTGCATACAAAACACCAGACAGATGAAATGTTTGAAGACAGCATTTCTGTTGGTGATTGATAACTTCTGATGAATAATTTACTGAGCAAATGCACCCAATTTTTCTTCTTTCGCAGTATAGACAAGCAGATCACAATTTGCTCATTACCTGAAACCATTTGCCAAATTAATGTATGTGATACTTGTAACTGAACATTGATTGTGAAGGGATCTCTTCATGTCCTACACAGAGGAGATGGTTGGTTTTTTCTGTGAGATAGCTCAAAGGGTAAAACTTATTCACCAAATGGATGAGAAAAGCATTTCTAAAGAAAACATATATGTGGATTTCAGTTTTGTTTTGTACACATTTTTTATGGAAATAACATTGCAGTTCACCTTCTGTGAACTTTATATATTGGAAAAATCAATGGTTCACAGAGAAGAGCAAAATACCAGTGAGAACATCAAATGAAACTCCAAAAAGAATTCTATTCTTTTTTTTTAAAGCTATGGTAATTTAAAAAAATCAGTACAGATTAAACCAAAATTAAAAGCAGATTCTTGTAGTGAGGCGCCCAAAAATGAACACAGTACTCAAGGTGTGGCCTCACTAGTGCTAAGTACAGAGGGACAATCCCCTCCCTAGTCCTGCTGGCCATCCTATTTTTAATACAAGCCAGGGTGTCATTGGCCTTCTTGGCCACCTGGGCACACTCCTGACTTGCATCCAGCCACTTCTCAAACAGGACCCTCTCCTGCCAGGCAGTTTTCCAGACACTCTTCCCCAGGCCTGAAGCATTGCCTGGGATTGTTGTAGTCCAATAGCAGGACACAGCCCTTGGCCTCTGCCTATTGATCCAGCTTAAGTCCCTCTGTAGAGCTGTCCTAACTTCAAGCAGATCAGCTCTTCCACCCAACCTGGTGTCATCTGAAAACTTAATGATGGAGCATTTTATCTCTTCATTAAGATCACTGATAAAGATGTTAATCAGAAAACGTCCCAACTGTGACCAATTCCACTTGTGACCAGCAGCCAGATGGATTTAACTCCATTCAACACCACTCTTTGGGCCCAAGCATCCAGCCAGAGTTTTACTCATCAGGTTGTATACCTGTCCAAGCCAAATTTTTTCATGAGAATGCTGTGGGAAATAGTGTCAAAGGCTTTAAGAAAGTCCAGGTAGACAATGCCCACAGTCTTTTCCTCATCTATTAAGTGTGTCATCTTGTCTTAGAAGGAGATCAGGTTCATCAAGCATGACTTGCCTTTAATAAGTCCAATCTGACTGGGCCTGATGGCCTAGTTTTCTAGTGTATGGTGTGTCATGCTACTCAAGATGATTTGTTGAAGTAATTGATATGCTTTTAGAATATAAATATTGCTAAGATTCATCTGACTGTCTTGTCAATATTCTGCTCTTGGGCAGGGAAATAGCGTTACCAATGTTGTCACCATAAGAAGATCAGGAAAGAGTAAGATGTAGGAAACACAAATGCAATGCTACTGAGAGCAAATGTTATCATGAAACAGAGGTGATACTAGAGGAGTTAAACACTGCAATACAGCATGAAAACACAATAGAGATACACTAATTGTGTTAAAACAGTGTTCTGGCTTATATGACTATTTGCCAACAGAAAACTGCCAAAGTGCACCAAAGCCTAAGATTGTCCAAATTTTATACAAACTTCCACAAGAACTGATTTAAAATTCAATTTCCTTCTTGTGACAAGTCAGTAAATGTTAAATATATGAGTTATCTGAAAAAAAGCCCAAGCAAACAACAAACCCAATTGCTTAGAAATGGAAAAAATAAGAATTCCAACAGTACTCTTGAAGAACTTGAATGCTATAAAGACATATTTTTTTTACATGATAAACAATTTAGCATATGCATCGAATGTAGTAATTATCAGAAATGTGTCTTCACAAAATCATCATTTAAAAGCGTAAGCTTCTGAGTGATAAGGAAAACTTTGAATTTTTTGAATAAAGGAAGATTTGAACCTCAGTTTTAAATTAGTATAAAGCATAGCTATATAAAATTAAATATTAATGTTCAGGAATTTATGCAATTCCTACTTTAAGCAACTCAAGACATGTATAAAGATTAATTTCATTATCTGGTATATAAATGGAAAAGTTGAGATAAAGTCCTGCAAAATTCATTACGCAAAATCCATTGGCAGAGCTGGAAATAGAGCCACGACTTGATGGATTATTCAGCTGCAATTACTGTTGCTAGGAAATTGTTGGCAAAAATAGTGTAAATAAAGCCCAGATCTCTCTATTGTTCACGTTGTATGATCTATGTTTATGTACTGATTTTCTCTCCCGATTTCCCACAGGTTTGGTAGGACAAAAAAAAAAAACCAAAAACAAAACAAAACAAAACAAGACAAAAAAACAAAACAAAAAAAAAAAAAAAAAAGAAAAAATCTGAATAGACATACACTATGGATAGATATTGAACTAATGATGACAATCTCTTGCACATGGGAGAGGAAGCTTGCTTCTCCCCTGTTGTTTCTCATTCCCTGTCCACTCACAGTGGAAAAAACAAAACCAACAAAAAATATTCATCTGGGAATAAAGCTACTATTTTTTTCTGGAAAGTTACTACCAAATTATCTAACTTAGAAATTTGGTAGTTAGAAAAAATGCCATTTTTTTCTGTCATATAAGAGTAAAAAGTGCTTGCCAAATCAAAACTAACAAATAAAAAGTAGTTCTTAAACATCTGCAGACTGAATGTGGCTGGAAGCGACCACAGAAAGTACAGCAAAACAACATTATAGTGCAAGAAAATATCTTGGACAATAATTATTACCCCATTATTTTATAATGTGGACAATAAATACTGATACTCATTAAGATTTGTGTTCCATCTCCTAATTCCTAGGCATAGGCTAAAAACAAGTAGAAACAAGTAACATAGTCAACAATTAGTTTGACTGCTGGTTCACCTACTAAGTAAATATTATTTATGTAATTTTGCTATATATTCTGAGTTATTTCTGAAGAGAAATATACACATATAATAAGTAGAAAAGATGTACTCTACAGTAGGTATTCTAATAACTCCTGACAGAGAAGAACAAAGAATTTGGGAAGTGGAATGTCCCCTGAAAGGGACATTTCTTGAGATTGTGAAATGTAGATTAAAAATCTTTGAGAATCACAAAAAGTTTTTCAGAAATACTGTTGAAAACAAGAACATATTTTAAAAATAGATTTGGAACCCTCAGAGGGTTTTTTTTAAAAAAGAATTATAGAACTTGACAAGCACTTAAGAAAAATAATATTCAATGGGGTTACTTAATTTCCAAACTATTAATTGGAAGTTAAATAATGTTTCATTAATGCTACAGATATTTTTATTTTTTTTTAATAACATTTCTATAAAGAAACATCCTTTCTAATGACAGTGCTTCAGGTCACATCCTGTCAAGGGTTAGGGCTGGGCTGTCCACTAGACAAATGCTCTCTATTAATCCCTCTCCCTTCCCATAGGGGAAGAGAAATAATATGGGAGAGAGACTGATGGATTGGAAAAGAAAACTAAAACAGCTTTTCTGAAAACAATAACAATGAAATGAAATATATTAAAAAAAATATAAAATCAATATCAAACCCAGCCCCTTGATGGCAATTACATCACTGTCACCACTGATGCTGTAGGCAGACTCTCGGGAAGTGCCAGACTGGACTCAGTGGGAAATGGGAACTGGAATCAGGTGTGGGATTCTAGAACTCGATTCAAGAATGCATGGATTGGATCTAAGGCAGAACAGAGGGAGCCCTCCTGTCATTGAAGAAGACAGCTTGACACCCATGATCCCTTTATAGTGGATATGACATACATGGAGTGGAATACCTCCTTGGTCAATTAAGGGTCATCTGGCCTGTCTGCTCCTCCCCACAGGTCTGACCTCTTACTGCACCCCTAATGTGGTACACAAGATTTAGCAGTGACCTTGGTGTGCATAGAAGTAAATACAAGCAAGCACTTTTCTGCACAACAATCCTTGTAACTATAAAATGTTACCACTGCTAGAAGCAGACACTGTCTGCGAAAATATGCCACATAATATTCAGACAGTACAGTTGGAAGAGACTGAGATGAAAAGTAAAATCACTGAACATCATTAGTTCTGTTCTCACTCAAAGCAGGACACATAATATTTTTCCACTTCCCGAGCTTCAGTTTCTGTTTTGTTCCCTCAGTACAAAATTTATAATCATATGATAAACTGCAAGCAAGATAGCAAAAGCTATCATAGGATACAAGTTATAACACTGTCCGTAAGATATTACAGATTTCTCAAATTAAATCTTCACACATTATAGTAGATTTCAATTTTTCAAAGACATAGCAAATTATAGAAACCACTATATTCATAAGACATTAAATTAAATAGAGACTACAATGTTGCCAGTATTGTTTTCATTTGCATATGCACACCAGTAATATTAAACAATAGAGCAAGGCAATACTTTCTTGGTGCTGGTGAAACTAAAATGCAGGATCAAATTTCCCTGAGCAGAGTGTGTCTGTTTTACTACACTACTCACAGTCTAATTTGGAATTATTGTTGGAAGCCTGACTTAAGTTTTGTTCAGTAGGTTGTTTTATTTAGACCATGCTATAAACATCTTTACTTGATGAAATAAGCATAATGGATCTTTATCAACATTTAAGATAAGTAGAACATTACCAGCTGTTTAAGTTTGGCACACTATGGAGACTGAGATTATTCTCATTCACTTGGTTGAATCAACTGAAAAATAATTTTTGAGGAAACATACACATTCCTTGGTCTACCCTGATTATAAATTACAGAATGTACATCTGATTAAAAGTGCTGAATGAAAAGTCCTTTGACAAAAAAAGTCATAGAACATTCATTCATTAGAAAGAACAGAAAATAAATCAGAAATAGATGATTTTTCTCACCATATCATTTACTCTTTTTTTTTTTTTTTTAATCCTTCTGTTTAATTTAAGTAAGAAGTACAGTTCAGAAATTTTTAGGTTTTGGATGGTTCAAGGAAAACTACATTCATGTCAGAAAAGCAATGAGGAAAATTGCTACTAGATCTTCAAGTATGTATTCTGGATCCTTTTAGCTTGGGAACCAAAAACCATTCCAGTCCATAGGCCTGCCTTTGAGATGTGGTAAAGAATCAGAGAAAGCTCTCATTTCATCTTGAAATATATATATTCCTACTAAGAAATTCAAAGGATGGAGGACAAAGAGCATGTTGGCACCTCTGAGAACATTCTTTCCTCCTTTTCCTTTCCCTCCAGAAAACTGAGGTTTGGCCACTACTAGGGTAGTCTCAGAAAACTTTGTCATGACTAACAGTACAGAAGAGGTTATTTGCTTAAGAACATCTCTAATGTAAACCTGCCATGGGAACCATTGCACAGTGAGTAAGAAACGGGGATTTTTTTGTGTGTGAAAATGTATAAAAGTATAGATGTTTATACCTTCTTTGATTTTCATGGGCAATTCACCTCATGATCCTAGAATGTGTGTCTGTGTGTGTGTATCCATTTGAATTCATTTGGTTTCACTCTGGTCTAGGACAGGCACAATACTGTAACAAACCCAAGATCTAAATAGAAAGATGCTAGGTCCATCAGAAGATTTTTTTGGTCTCAGACTGTAAAGTATGAAATGAGACTCAAATAAAGAACGAAGAATAAAAAAAATTTATGCACTATATTTGTAAAAGGCAGATTAAGTTTTAATATTTTTGACATTTTGTCTGGCCTAAAAGTAATACTCTTTTACTATTCTATGTTTGTAATAAGAGTACTGTACTAAAATAACTTTTTTGTATAATGGAAAAAAAATTATACATTGTTATTTCTAGGCTGTTACTGTCAGAATAAAACTGTTGTTACAACACAAGCATTAGTGCAGCCAAAAATTCAATTGCAATTACAAATTTGAGTAATGAAAAAGCAACCAAAAAAAAAAAAAAGAAAAAGAATGGCACAGATTATAATGAACAGTGGACTCCAAATCGGTGCTGAAGACAAAAGGCAAATATATAAGAGAAGCACATAGAGTATAGCAAGTACATTCTTGATTATGCAAAGGCAGCAAAAATCAATTAATCACAATTATTTTTATGCAATGTTTAGTATTGCAATCAGTAATGAAAAGATAAAGAGTATCATTTTAGGAAATTTGTAATTTTGATCTGTGAAGAAACAACTTTTAGAAATTATAATTAAAAATACAGTATCCTAATTTTGCTGTTAATACCTATTTTATTATATAGGAATAAAAATATTACAAATAATTCTGTGTTTACTTAATAAGAAAAATTCTGATTATAGAAATTAATACACCTTTCACAATTATTTCACAAAGATTTTTTCCATTCTTTTCATTTGACTCTATTATTTATGGTATATTGCAAATTTAAAATAATGGACCATTCTTTAAAGATAAGAGTTTGAGTTGAAAGATTCTAACAAAATATCAAGCATATAAGGGGATGACTCCCATTGTTTTTCAGCTCTATTGCATTGTTCCTTGAAACACATTAGTTGATGAGAAATGCACATTTTACTGGCTGCTATTCCTCATTGTGTCACTGCTCTTAAACCAGAGGCACTCAACCATTTTTCTAGTCACACCAACTGTGTGAATGTTCAAAGCTTGTGGGATGTGGCCACTCTCTATCAGATGGTTTCACTGGATGCAGTAACTCAGTCATGGTGCCCTCCTTACAAAAGAGATCTGAGAATTATGTTTACACCAAGGTTAGGACATCAGAGTGAATGGGAATATTTTTCATACATATAGATAATATGGAATAGCATGGTAACTACTGAAAATGTGAACTAAATTGTTTCCTCCCCATTCCTGCTGTCACTTATTTTCATTCTACCTGTTTGTCACTGAGAAAATTTTCCAAACTAAGAGGATTTAAATTTTCATTTTTCTTAACGTATCTTGAATTTATTTTTTTTTCATGGCCACATTTGGTCAAACTTAAAATATTTCAGAGGAATAGCTAGCTGAACTTTCATACAAAGATTCCATAGTGGAGATTCTAAACTATTCCGGACCATATTAATCCTCAAATTTTCCTTATTACTTAAATAAAACTGTATTTCAGTTCTATACTATTATTTTTCATTTCGCTCCTAATAAAAACAAAATTTTATTACCTTCCTTACAGGAACTCTATGTATCTGAAATTTTTTTTTAAGCCTTTCATCTTATCTAAAGTAATATATTCTTTCATGTCTTTCATGTAAGACATACTGTAAGACGACATGCATTTTACCTCTAATCTTTCACTGTGAACACAGGAATTTTTACATAAATGCTAAGTACCCCTACACATCAAACAATACAAAATATTTTTTACTTACACTGAATATTTAGTAACTCAAGAATAGCTTTACTTCCAGGGAATGCTGTGCTATTAAGTCAAATTCTGACTTTTCTTTCTGAAATAAGTCATATGCAATTCAACTCTCATTTTGCCCCTTGAATACAGATAGTAGTTTCTAATCTTATTTTCTTTTTATTATTTTAGACAGATTTACTTACTCAAAATATGTCTGATTTTTCACCTGTGATTACTGACTTTACAATTTGATGACTCTAAAAAAAAAAAAAAGAGGAGAAAGCATAATATGATCCCACTTAATTATGGTTGTGTTATTATTTTTAGAAGGAAAGATATAAAATTGCTTTGAAATGATATTTTGTTAAATATATATTTTTTTATTCTCAATTTGAAAGTAGAACCTGAGCTGACTGTCTTCAATTAAGTATCTACAGCAACTAAAGACAGAATAATATAGAAATACTACTTTTTTTTTGTCCAAGATCACATAAATTCTACATGCAGGCAAAATGCCTGTGCTCACACAGAGCCTCTTGCACAACCATGGACTAAATTAATGACTGAAAGTCAAAGTTCAAAACAATGAACAATTGTTTTTATTGTATGTTCGGTGTTATAAATAGGAGAAAAGCACTTAAAAAAAAAAAAAAAAAGATTTTTTAAACAATGCAGTGTTCTGAAATACAATAGATCAAAGCAAAAAGTTAGCTCTGGAAAGAACTGCAGGAAGATAGGAGCCCACTGAGTTCTCCATGTTCCTATCAAAAAGAAAACCAGAGAATCCTGTTGAGGGGAAGGTGAATGTAGAGGGAATGTTTCCTGTGAACACAGATTCACAAGGAACTCTGCACTTCACACGAGCTTTGATAAAGTGCTCTTTATACACCACTCTGCAAACAAACCCAGCTACTGCCATACTTAGAAACAAGTTGCTGTCCTTAGCACTTTAAAACTTTTTGCTATTCATGTACCCTTTACCAGATCTACCAGCATTCCTGTTATACAGGATATTAAGAATAAATCCTAACCTAATTTTCTTGTTAACATTAGTGAATATTAGGTAGAAATAGGCCTGAGCTGTAAATTTCAAGGGCAACTGTGAATTTCCTTCTTCTTTAATCTGTTGTTTAGAGTTAATTGAAGCAACAGGTGATTGCATCAAGGTTACACATACAAGCACAACTTCTGCCACTTACTGTGTTCTAACATTACTGTTTCTTTTGAATTTCACTCTCATGATCTCTGTTCAATTACTCCACTAGATTCCAGCTATTTCCTTTTTGTCTCCTCTGTACAGTTTCTTATGTCACATTTATATTGTCTTCTAGACCTTTAGAAGCTTTTCTCACAAGATTTTCTAAAGGTATATGTGCATGAAAGGATGCATGAAATCTCAGATGGCCATTTTACTAGGAGTTATTTTCCTGTTATTACAAAATCCTTATACTATTGTCCACCAAACAGACCATACATTAACTTATACCTTAATTATTCTAAAAGTATCATTTTTTCCTGTCCTAAGGTCTGTATGAACAAGTAGTGATGAAGGTAATTACAAATAACAACAGAATACATTTATTCTTCATGAGCATTGGTAGAAAAGTAATAACAAACATACATATTTTAGAGAAGATATAGTATGTCCTGATATTTTTAAATGAAATTAAATATTTCATTAATTTTTAAAATGAAATTAAATATTAACTTATGGGTAGTAATTAGAAATCTTTATGGGTAGTAATTAGAAATCAAGGCAACAGTGTGAACCTTGATACTTCCTGTAATAGTAGGAACACTTCATCAAGAGATTCCTCTTGATAGGGTGGCCTGTGGTAGACTCCAACCACATGGTTCATAGATTCATAGATATTAGGGGTTGGAAGGGACCTAGAAGATCATCTAGTCCAACCCCCCTGCCAGAGCAGGG
>JAOEGS010021432.1:0-16853 GCA_025447755.1 Corythornis vintsioides | reverse complement strand
TGTATGTATGTATGTATATATATATATATAATTATACAGAGAATGTATTATATATATAAAATGAGAATACTGTATCTTGATAAATTCTAATAAATTCTACTGTGCCTAGCAATTTCAATCAAAAGTCTGGAAGTGACACGTACAATCGTAATTTTTTATTAAAGCTTGGTGGGGAGAGGAGTGGGGTGGAAATGGCCATCTCTGCACAGGTAAGGTGAGCCATTTACCAGAGTGAAGATTCTTCTATGGACTGTTACAAGCTTAATATTTATATTTAACCTTAAAGCTCCATCATACGAATTCAGTCTCAAGCTACCTGACGGGCAGGATGGACAGATTTGTTCTAGACCAAAGAGAATCAGTTCAGTAGCCCAGTCACAAAGTTTTGCTTTTGGGGTAAGTATTCTGTTTCACAGAACTTTTACTTTGTCTCTACATATAAAAAGAAAAAAAAAAAAAGACAAGAGATTTTAACATTTCCAGCTCATTCTAATTGCATTATGTGGATTTAAGCCAGCAGCAAAGGATACTTAAAAATAACAACTCTATATTCCACCTTCTAACTTGTATTGTTTTTCCTGAAGGCCATTTCAGAACCAAAGAAATGCTACTAACATCTGCCTAGAACATATTCACTATTGCTTCTTTAAACTAAAGTTAAATTACCTAAAGCTCATCAATCTACAAATAAAAATAATTATAAACTGATAAAGCTTTCTACAAAGAAGTATTTTAGGCAGAACTACACAGTATTATAACACTGGTAAGTGTGGAATCCAAAATTTTAGTACAAACATCTTCTATTATGTTAAATATCTCAATAAAATCTACACAGACTAAGATGTACATAAATATTTCTCTGGATGTGCACAGAATTTTGTTTGTTGTTTGGTTTTGTGTTTGTTGTTTTTTCCATTAAAAGGAATAGAACATACCAGATAAAATAAGTAGTTCAATAATTTCTGCATCTCCCAGATAGGCAGCAGCATGTAAAGGGGTCCTTTTCTCATTATCCTGTGGCAAGAGGGGGGGAAAAAAGGTTTTATTTAAAATAAAAAAGTATGTTTTAACATTCTGTATGAGTTATAAAAAATACTGCATAAAAGTGCATCTTCTGAATATAGTACATTTTATATTTCAGAAAACATAATTAATTGCTGTAGAGAGGTTAGTCACATTTACTAAGACAAGCATGCTTCTCCCTCAGGACCTCTTAACAGCTACACAGTTGCTGAAGTGTTTTCCTGACACCCACAGAGTGGCAGATGCTCTTCACATCCCTAGATTAACCCCTCAGTCCAAACCCACCATTTGACTTATCTTCAGAGACAGGAACTTGTGGCTGTCCTCAAGTTGGTATGTCACCTTCATATTCCACAATTACTAAGAAATATTTTCTTTTGAAAGTTTAAAGTTAGTTTTAGCAGCTTTTTTTTTTTTTTTTTAAATAGAAAACCTGGAGTGAGTAGGGGCAAAAATACTGAAATCCAATGTAAACTGTTTTGTTTACTGAAAATAAGCAGGAAAAGGGAGAGATGCAATTTCTTTTGCAGAAAACACTCTGGAGGATGCAAGTTAAACTTCTGATGCATTCAGGGTGATCTAAGGTCCTTTTGAAGGTGTGAGATAACTTCTTTAGCCACACACAATGCAGAATGATGAAGATTCATTTTTGAAATGCTAGCACAAAATGCTTCTCAACTCAGCATCAATGCAAATTTCCCTGCACCAGTGACAAGCTCAATCAGCACAAGGTGGCTATTTTCACATCAGAGTGAGTGATTAAACAAACCAGAAGCTCTGAGGAGGGCTGTGAGAGATCAGTAGTGGTGTCCTGCTTCTGGACTAAGCTCCACTCAGGTGCCTAGACTTTATTGATGAGTTTGAATGCACCCAGGATGAGGGATTAGGACTGTAAGCAGCAATAAACTGTAAGTCACAATACATTTCTATTCAAACATTTAGAATGATCATTTCATAAGGCAGAATAACTGCCTACTCCTTTTTCATTCCTCCACACAGAGAACACATTTGACTTTACAGCCCAACTGCAGGCACCCAATCTCCACCTCTGTGAAGGATAATGCTGTAACTGAGGCCACCCACTCTTTGGAAGTGAATCAAACCACAGGGGGGTCGTAAAAACACGTAATTTAACGAGAACTTGAAAATTAGCTTTATTATCAAGTGAAGTACAAGAAAAAGTTTAAGCATTAGGCTTTTAATACTTGTAAATTTGTGACAAATTCCCACCTCCAGTGTCCCCCTTGTCCACCCCATCCCACTGTAGAGGGGAAACCATCCTTGGTGCTCACAGCACCTTTCCAGCTCAGCACTGGGAGGGCTGCTGTGGGGAAAATTAACCCTTGCTTGGTCAGCCCCAACACAGACACAAAGATAAATTGCAATCCCGTCAAGGAAGAATTCACACTGCATAGCTCTGCAACCTCAAAAGCATCCTCACATCACCTGATGCCTCCAGGCATTTTTAAAATGAAATTTCTGCTATTTATTTGAAGTTCAAGTTCACAGAACAGCACAAAACCCCATGGAAAATAATTTACTTCTCATTCAGCTAACAATTAATTTATTATATTCAAATAACAAAGCTAAAACTGATAAAAACTATGTCCTCACAGAACCATTACACACTTCATACATAAAATAAAATCTTAAAAATAAAAAGCATATTGAAAGTTTGGTTCCTTTCCAAAATGCCCAAACAGGAAGAGCAATCTGGTGGGAATCATTAAAACTGAGGTTTGCACAGAAAAAAACACGCAAGCATTCATATATATATTATACTGATGTCTTATATTGGAATATTCACTTCTATTAAACTCCCTCTTATTAAAAATTCCCTTTTATTTTTTTCAAAACAAGTAAGGTCACTCAGTTTCATCTTTCTGGTATTTTAAAGTAACACTTGGAAATACCTTTAATACAAGCTGCACAACTAATATCAAGAGCACCAATTACATGAGCCAACATCAGACACCAAGGTGCTCCTGTCTAAAAAGCGATCTGATTTTTAATACTGGCCTTGCCCAGAGCAATGGAGACAATTTGCTGGTTTAACTTCTAATGAATCCCCATTTTAATGTCCTCAGCAACTCAGGGAAGTGTAATTCTGCATGCAGTTGGCACTGCACTACCAAAAAAAAAAAAAAAAAAAAAAAAAAGAGAGACTGAAGTTCAATTCATGTTGTTACATAACCCTATTCTGGGCATCTTTTCATAAAATAACTCTTCAGATGTCACCTGCCTTGTGACACAAGCAGCACCAAGCACCACCAGATGTAACTGCAGCCCCTCACTAAGCAGAGCAGCACAAGAGAGGGGCAGAAGCCAGAGGAGGAGTCACGTTGAGCACAGAGAGGGGCAGAAGCCAGAGGAGGAGTCACGTTGAGCACAGAGAGGGGCAGAAGCCAGAGGAGGAGTCGCACTGCCACAGAGAGGGGCAGAAGCCAGAAGAGTCTGAGGCTCTGAGCTGCAGCCCCACGCAGGGTCCCACAGCCACACCAACTCCATCAGAGCAGCAGTCTCACGCAGAGATGGACAGTCAAAAACCCCAGTGATGCTGCTGTGGTTGTTTAAACAGCCATATTCAATTCATAAGTGTATCTTCTGTTCAAGAGGGACTTTTTCAAGTACTAAATCAAAAAAACCACTCTGGCTCACTAAGAAAACAGACAAAACTGTAGAATACAGGGCGTTTCTTTTTTCATGTGGTTTCTAGAACAGCATTTATTTTTGTCTGCCAATGACAAGAGAGAATGAAGTAAAATTTCTTTCTTCTGTTAAAAGTTATGTTACTCCTAAAGATCAGAAACATCAGGAACAACACATGATGTCAAGAGAAACTGAGGTATTCTGGTAGACTCAACAGCCTTATTTCTCACTACTGGAGGCACACAGCAAGACTGACTTGTCAAGTATTTTAAAAGACATATTTTTAAACAACTAAACATCTGTGTGTTTTTCTACTTTGAAGTAATGCACCTCAGAAACACCTCTTCAATTTTTGTTTAATCAAAGTACTAAGTCATGGTGCTTTTTGGAAATACAGATCTTTTCATACCCTTTATTTCCACATTCTGTGCAGGTTTTGTGGTGCTGCTGCCACTGTTGATATTCTCACTGGCCAGGTTTTCAAACTCACAGCTCATGAAGAAAGCTGAACCCAGGTCTCTCTCTGTAAAAGGGGCTACACAGCTTCTTTTGCACCAGTTATAAAAGCTGGGATTCCTTAAGAGTGAACTCAAGCATTCCACTTGGCTACTGGATAAGGACCTGAATAACTGAGCAAGTTTTGTGAGCTGCTGGAAGTTCCAATGTCAAGAATTTGGTCCATTTATCACAAATAAAGGCTACTGAATTCTTGTCCAATACAGGGAACAAATAAAGCACCATTATTTACCCTTTGATATGAACAACTTGATCTCACAGTACAGTTGGGACATTCTAATGTATTTTCCTTCCTTTAACCCAGCAACTTTTAGGGCCAAGACTATTTGTTAATATACTAGATCACTGCAGGGATGTCGGGGGAGAGAGAGAGGTGAAAAAAAATTAAAAAATACTCAGCCACAAATATCCACAGCATTACAAACTATTCAATATGACAAAATAAAAAAAAAAAAACCAACCCACTGATACTATAAGATCTCATTAAAAAGTATTTTCCCTCAGCTTTCTTTTCCCAAATGGCAAGTATATGATTTGTAATGTATGTCAGAAAACAAACCCAGCTTTGAACTGGGATGCAGCTGGTGATAAGGAAAGTAGCAGGTAACTCTGACCCTATTTCTAAAGGAAAATAAAGCAGCATGTGAGGCCAGGGGTCTATCCACAAGGAGAGCAGTGATGGACACATTGCATAACCCAGCCTGCGCTGCGCGAGGGCCTTGGCTGCCTCATCTCACCCTGTCATCTGCCTGTAGTATCTGAGGACACAGATAAAACATGCCAGGAGAGAAAACAGCACAATATGGGCTCTGTTTATGCTCCAGTGAAAGATCACACCACACTAGGTAAGGTATGCACATCCCCATCCCAGTGCAAATCCACCACATTACGTCCGGGCCAGTGACGCTTTTGTGGAGAAGAGCTGGGGGTTCTGCCTTGTTCAGGGCAGGGCTAGAGTCAGAATCACAACCCAGACGTGCCTGATATCACTGAGCTCTTCACCTCGCCAGCTGGGCTGCTCCCTGACAGCACAGATGCTGTTTGTGGGGTGTTTGATGTTAGCACCTCTTACAGAGCAAGCAAAAACGTTTGGCTCTTGTGTGTTACATTAAATAGCTTCATCAATAAGGTCACTGGCCTGTGATACACAAAGTCCTTCTGTCAAGAGACTCCTGCACCATCCTGAAATCTGACTCGAAGTAACATACAACATGCTACCACAGAGACAAACTGTTAGGCAAGAAAAGTCTCTCAGAATGTATAAATGAGTCAAAAACTTCCTGCACCCAACAGTGTCTGCAACAGCACACGAGAAGTCCCCACCACGATGACAAAAGAAATCCAACAGAAAGCCTCTGCTAGTGAGGATCAAAACTCCTCAAGAAGTGCTGGTAACCTCAGAATCAAAGTATTTTGTGTGCACTATTCCTCAGGCTAAGTGAACAGAGGACAATAACAGTCATTGCAGGAGAGCCAGCAGTGACTAAAGACACTGCACTGAGACTAAGTCAGCATTATGTAATTTACTCAGAAGTTAACATAATTACATAGATACACATGAACATAGCTCCTATTGCATGCAAATAAGAACTGAAATGAAATTAATCACCGGGAAGGATGGTAGTAAGGTGGGGCATTACTAAAGACTGAAAAGAGAACAGAATTCCTCTGACTCTGGAGACAGAAGGGTACAGGCCAGTATCACAGGCCTGAGAAAATTCCCCTCCAACTTCCTATTCCAGGCACAGTATTTGAGCTTTTGAGGCACACACTTCAGCACAGAGACCCCTCACTGCAATAAGCTTCAGATGATCTACCCTCAGACCTGGCACCAACAGGGCCTTTGCAGACCCTGCAGCCACCTGCCAACTGCCACCAAGAGCACTACCCTGGGACATCATGGCATAGCTCTCCCTACAAGTACCAAACACATGAGAAACTTCCTTTACCAGGTTTTTTTGTATGTATCTAGCCGTTATTAAAGCAGATTTCAGGAACTTAGAAGATGTATCTACCCTGCACAAAGCCTGTGTATGAGCCAAACTGAAGGAGGTTCTGATGTGTACTGTCCACAGCAGACACGTGAGAAGCTTTGCCCACTGGCAAAGCGGAGGAAATTGTCTTTTCAGAGGTATGTTGCATATGCATGAAGAATTTTCACCCAGAAAGTTACTGGAGATAATCAGTCAACTCCAATCCTACCTTGCTGTTACCAGCAATGCATTGTTTAAGGACTGTTGATGTTTTAATTTAATGCATATGAAGTCTACTTGAGCCTTTCTTCTCTCTGCTCTTGCAGGGGGAATGTTCTGTTCTGGAAAACCAGTGCTGTGTGTGACAGGCACAGCAGCTGCCAGCACCATCCCCAGTAAGCTCCAGCTGCTCAAGACCTTGCCTCTGGCTTGTCTGATACAAGCAGCAGGAAACACAGAACTCCAATGATGCTTTGAAGGTTACAGACTTAAGTAATAATCACAAAAAGTAATAATAAGGCTACTCAGACATGACCTGCAAATCTTTATCTCTACGAATCCCAGTGGAGACTCAAACACAGAATTCTTGAAACACATTTAAATTTGACCTCATTATTCATGGTTCTCTGCATCAATGCCAATTTTTTCAATGTTAAAAGAAATAACAATGACTAAAACAAAACCTGTCTGTCAAATCCCCAATTACTGTAAAACAAATTCAGCATACAGCAAATGCAGCAAAAACAGTGCCATGCAGGCATCCAGGCCTGTTTGCCCAGCTTAGCAAACAGGATCACCACATTAGCATGGAACTGGGAGAGCTTACTAGACCTGAAGAGGAGGATCCATTAGCCTGAGCAGCAGCCCACACTACTATTAACTCACACCAAGCTCTAAAGAACACATCTCAATACTCGTACAAGGCAGCACTGTGCCACACAAGCATATTCACCCTTCTCTGCAATGTCACTGTTTGAAAGCTACCACCCACAGGACCCACTGGACCCAGTAGCCATTCTCTAATGTTTGCCAGTGACCCAAACTTCTAGGGGTCTAGTATCACTGAGAACACATCTGAAAAATCTAATTCACATGCGCTAAATGGAGTTATTGATACAAGGAATTACTCCTCTTGGACTGGCATGGTTCAGTAACAGTTTCAATTCTGAAGAAAAAATGTTTTATTATACAGTTTTGTATTTAAAATATTCTGATTCTGTTCATACTCAAGAAGAGGAGCTCAACACCATTTGGATGCATCTTTTATTGATGCTGAAAAACATGACTCACTCTAAACCACTTAAAAGGAAATAAACTGATTATTATTCATTACTGATGACATACTTGAAAAACATTCCACACTAATGAATAGGAAATCCACAACTTTAAATTAAGTAACAGTAAATAACTGCTATATTGTGATTTTAAATCTTCTTTGAGTAGCTGGTGGATATACTTTACAATATATAACTTGCAGCAAGTTTCCACAACACTCAGAATTAGGTCTCCCAAGTTCTCCATTTTTGGAACCAGTCAGGCTTTAGATCCACAGGTCAAATAGCCTCATACTGGATCCTTAGAAGTGGAAGCAGCTTTCCTATACGAAAAGCTTCCCTATATTCCCTGCAGCAAAGTTCCTGCTTATCCTTTCAGCTACAGAATATGAATATTCACTTTTTTTAAGAAGTGCTTTAATTCTTTGCCAAAATATCCCTTGGCCATTCCTGCATGGCAGTGCTGAACTCTGTCGACTCCAGTAACAACTCATTAAACCTGAGCACATTTAGAGGCAAGATGCTTTACAAGCTCACTTTGCATCTGGTTAATAAACCACCACAGACATTTGCTGTGCCGTTTCCATAACGCCCCCCTAAGAGCCAACTCCCAGACCCTCTTGCACACGAGATGCTTGAGCACCAGGGGGAAACTGATGCATGGAGTAAGCTCGGCAGCACCCGCCCATCTGTGCAGCAGCGGGGACACTCCAAAACACAGGGTTCTGCACAGAACTTTCCTGCTACTCCTCAGATGTAAAGACATTCCCATGAACTAAACACTCTGTGGAGCAGAAGAGCCTTGTGACTCATCATTTGATGGGGCTGGTTACACAGGAAACTGAGGTTCAGTCTGGGGAGCAGACACAGAGTGAGCTCAGTAGAGACTACGCTACGGACCTGCGCTGGACACAAGGCCAAGCCTAAGGTTAAGGAGAAACTAACACCTGGCTCTTGTTCTATAGCTGTATTCTGTGGGCAAACAGCATAGAGGAGTGCTACCATTAGTCCCCAGGATTATTGTACCCTTTTCTTCTCTCCCTTATTTACAAAAAAAAAAAAAAAAAGAAGTTACATGACTGAGCAAACTCTCAAGCCTAGAGAAAAAATAAATCATCTTACAAACAATACATCTGATCAGAGCTTCTGTAACAAGGCTGCACACTTCCAACTTGCAGAGTAGGTAAGCCTTTTTGAACCAGTTTCAGCAGCTAGGGACACTCCTGACTTGCTCTGTCCCACCAAAGCCTAGGGCTGCAAAGTGAACACAATGCACGTGTTCTACACCTCAGGAAGGCTGAAGAGCTACCCACATATGAAAGGCCACCCAGCTCAGAATGCCTCTAACAGAACCCTGTGGTAGAAGCCCTCACCTGCTTTAGGAGTAACACCCTCACACAGCCCAGCCTGGGTGCAATCTTTGCTCACTACCACAGTACCAAACAGCTGCCACAGCCTGCCTGGGGAAGACAAGCACACAGGGGCAACTCACTCATCTTTAACAGCAACAAGCCAATTGCAGTTAATGTTAAGGATAACATACCCCAAAAGTACAAATGGAAATGAAGCTGGATGATAACAGCAGGACAAACAACACCCACATTTCATCGAGACACTAACAGCTCTCCTAGATGAATGTCACTGTCACAACAAAGACCACAACAGCTTCAGTTCAGGCAAAATTAATTTGCAGATCCCTGCTAGGTCTCCAGACATGGAGTCCATCACATGCTCAGGGGAAGGGAGGGAGGGAGGGAGGAAGGAATTACAGCTATTAAAGTTCAAAATCCAAAATAATTAATTGTTCTTGAGAGAGGGAAATGACTCTGCAGAGGCAGTGGAGAGACTGACTCTGGAATTCAAACAACTGTGCTCAAGCACTTGGATAGCAAAGTGGAAAAAAACCCCAACATATACAGTGATCTAGTACAAACCACAACAGTCAAAACAGCTGATCACAGTTCTTTCTGTTTAGTAGGAAATACAGCACTACGTTTTCTCCACTTGTTCCCTCCTCCTGTCCACACTGATTTATAACTAAGGGGACAACTCTGAATCCAGACTATGCAGGGATACATGATCTCCACTCAAATACACAGTAAACAATCCCCAAGGAAGACAACAAACCACACACCAACAACAAGGAAAATCCCTCATGCAGTTTACTTCATTTCTACCAACCAATGGGAGAACGCTGATGCTTGTCTAGTCCCAACAAGAGTGTGAAGGGATGTCTGTCAGTGTCAGATTAAACACTGCCGCTGGACTAGGAATGCCACGGCAGGAAGGAGTGATAATTATCTGTGATAATCGCCTGCCTACGAAGAAGGGGGCTGTGAGAGAACGGAGTACTTGTTCTGGGTGGATTCTAAGCACACCTTGAGGGTACTACCTGAGGTGCACTCACATGCTGCTAAAGGGAGATGTATCCACAGAAAGGAATTTTTTCATTTTATTTTTTTAATAATATGTAAAATGTAAAACTTCTCAGATGTTGAATATACTGCCTGTATGCTTTCCCACTTCAGCACACCTGCTGCCTTCATATTTACGGGAAATTGTTTCACAAAACTTGAGCTAGAACAAAAGACCCAACCCAAACCCAAACCACTACCACGCAGCTACTGAAATCCAGCAGAGGGTTTTGGAATGGACTATCAAAAGCAGACAGACACTAACCTAGCTTTGCTTACAGGCACTACAGCTGGGAGTGCTAAGCCTGGCTTACACATGAAGCAGCACAGAGCAATTAGCTTTAAAAAAACACCCCAACAACAAAAAACAGGCACTGTGACCAGAGCATAGATATGCAGAGACTGGGAGGATACATGGCTAGTGCTCTCATCAATAACAGACGATTAGATCTTTTTCAAAAGTTCACTCTCACAGGGCCCTACTGAAGCTCCACAAGACAATAGAAGGGCTCCTTTATCCCTGAGCTGGCACTGCACAGAGATGAATTCTGCAGAATGCTTTGAAATGTCAAATACACATAGAAAACTAAATATTTGCTTTTGGGTTATGTTTCAAGAAAGTGTAAATGATCATCATGGTTCTATCCTGGCTCCTAAGTATCATCTGGATGGATGTTTGCCTCTGCTTTTCAGCATAGCTCTTGTCCAATACATTTGGAGGACAAACAGCTACACACACTCCCATGTAGTGTTACCCTACATGGTTCATGTCAGTTTGCTTTAATAATCAAAGCCATTTCTAACCAATGTAAAAGGAGTCCTCTTGCATACTGTCAAGCAAGCACATTAGAATTTTAATGATAAGTAAATGCCATTCACATCTTCAATTTCACCCAGTGGAACAAACTCATTTCAGTAGTTTTTAAATCTGCAGTATCTGGGTTTGCAGCAAGGCCAGTATAAATATGTATTAACACAATTTCTCATTTGTATTTATCACCATACTCATTAGGCTTCCCTTTTTAAAATCAACTATTAAACCTACCTACTGAAACCCCAGACTATTTTATTGTAGTTGTGTAACATATAGTACATGTTATATTTAATTTAAAAATAATTATAAGTCCACATAGCATCACACTTCACCACTCTAAGTTTTTAGAAAATCTGATCAACTGTATAAAAACACCCATTTTCTCACTTACCCAAGCACTGCAGAACTAACATTTGAAAGGACTGTAGAATTAGGTCTTTACAATCACCAGAAATTTACACTTTTCCTTCCCAGTATTAAGTGTATGCATTGGCTTTACTTTGCCTATTACATAAAGGTAATAAAATTTACGCTCAAAAATTAGCAGTTTTAAAGTTATTAGTACGGCAGAAAGGTGTATCAAACCAGAATTAAAATTAAAGCTCATGATGTTTGATTTTACCTGAAAATTAACATCTTCTTTCTTAAATATCAGTGCTCGAACTTCATCAGGATCTCCATTGAATATAGCTTGAACCAGTGGGGGCTGCAAAGGAGAAAGAGCATCTTAGAACATAGCCCTGTGTTCACATTTAGTGATCATGTCTGGTTGTTGATACATAACACACACACACGATGATGACAAAACATCCCAGGCAGTCAAATAAAGAAACCAGCAACAGTATTTAGAACTAAGAAATTCCAAGTTTTAAAAACCTCAAAGACATGAACAAAGCCTGTGTCAGTGAAATATAGAAAAGCACCCAGAAGACCAGATTATAACAGCTGAAAAGTAAACATCATAAAATTAGGGCTGTTATGTATTGCAAATTCTATACAACAGAAGGGAAAAACAAAAACATTTTACATTAGCAAGTGACTAAAGTTAGTAGAAGTTTTTCATCTGTTTCATGTGGGAAAGCAAAGTGCATCAGATAAGTATGGTAACAAATTCACACTCACACACATCTATTACTAAATATAGCTGGATTTCTTAGTAAGTAAGAAAAGCTGCTGAGGTCTGCTAGCAAGATTTAAGTGAGTCACTTGACAAAATAGGAAAATTAAAAGCAATAAAAAGCACAGTCCCCAGCGCTGATCATTCCCAGAAAGTGGCAACTCGAATGTAAGTTACATCAAGATTGGGATTTCTGCTGGTTTTATTTTAGCATAGAACTGCTCTTGCTTGATGTACACTGTGTAAGCTGTTTGTTATTCACTAAATGGACACCGTGTGTTACTGAAAAACAATTACACCAGTTTCTAAAGCACTACTGCAGAAATGTACCACTGAGGAATGAGAAGAGGGGGGGAAAATACTTCAAATACAGTTTACCAGTCCCTCTGAAAGTCCTCTGCTATGATACGAGTTGAAATCTGCTACTGCTGCACCAGTTACATGGGAAAGAATGAGCACTTACAAAATCAACTCTACAAATAAACGTCAGCTCCTCTTTTTACCACCTTCTCTTGGTCCAACGTCATGCATATTCACGTTAATCTCAGGAAAATGCCCACTGGCATTTGCTGGAGCATTAGAAGCAGGAATGATGCCAACAAACAACATGCCTTACCAGCGCGCTTCCAGAGGGCGACGGACGCAAGGACACATTTTCCTGAGGTATTTTGGAAATAAATGTGGGACAATCATCTTCCACCTCCTCCAAAACAACGATACAGACCCGACTCATTCGATTGGCTTGAGGAAGCAAAACCAAACCAAAAAATGCCAGCCCCAGTACCTCTGGGACCAGTCGCAGGTATCACCACACAAACCATAGAGGAAATCGTTTCACCTCTTTCACAAGCCTTCAAACTCCTGGTTTTGCTGGTGTATTAGCATTCTAAAAAGGACATTCCGATCCCCTCTTATACTTCATTTTTCAGACGCAATCATCCCGAGATGTTCAAGACAGTGCTGAAAAAAGTTGCTCTTCAACTACAATTTCCCTGGGCACGGAAGCCACAATAACGAAACAGTGGAGCAGCTGACAGAAAGCTCCCAAGATGCAGTTCCATTCAGCAGCACTCACTGTCGCATACAGCTGTCCTTTCACGAGCAGATCTGCCTCTGTTGATGTCACAACCTGCACAGTGCAATCCTTGTTGCAGCAGCCACCACGCCGTCCTGTCGCAGGCAGAACAAGGAACGATTGCCCCAGAGAGACCCAGCTCCTGCAGGGTCAGTTGCAACTGGCCTGGCACTGGCTTCCTGGTGGCTGAGAATAACCGTGCCTTCTGATCATCCTGTCACTCCACAGCCTCCTTTCTCAACGTCACTGACACTCCAGTCAGGAAAACATAGCAGCTCCTTGGAGGAAAATCATTCTTTCCCATGCAAGAGAAATATCTGCACCACACAGCAGGGCTGCAGTACATTTACAGGCGATGAGTCAGACCCCGGGGATAATGAACTCCTTCCATACACTGCTGGTTGCATCCAAGCTCCCGATCAGCAGCCAGGCAGGCAGTCTTACTCCATCAGGGACACGAGCAACGCAGGGTGTTCATCTTCCCCTCACCAGGCAGGAGCTGCAGCTCCACCAGGGAACGCGTTCGCAGAATGCTGCTGAGGGAGAATGCTTCAGCAAAACCAGAGCTACTGCACACAGAAGCTCCAATTACTGCCTCAGACTTCTTCTGCAGAAGCAGTTCATCACTCCAGTGCTCCTTTTGATCACCGTGCAAATGCAGTTCCCATGAGTGTCTTCATTCAGAGGGAGGGGGAGAGTTAAAGCAAATCCGACTCCGTTGAGCTTCTCTGAGTCAACTTCTTTATCCGAGCATCTGTCACTGTGCCAGCCCGTTTCTCCTCTTCAGTCAGCTTCTGCTTATCGCGATTTTTCCTCGACAAATTAATTCTACAATCAGCAGAGAGCCTCACAGGGGTTCACACGAGGCTCGCTGTGCGGGCCGGTCACCAGCAGCCCGTCACCGAGGCAGCGCAGCAGCGACCGAGCAGCCGCCCCGCAGGCCCTGCCCCGCAACGCTGCCGTGTCCCGCCCGGAGCCGCGGCCGCGCCTGCCCCCGGCACCAACAGCCGCTGCTTCGGGCGGGGACAGCGGCACTCGGGGCACCGGCAGCCCTGTGCTGTCCTGGCGGGTCAGCGGCACTCGGGGCACCGGCAGCCCTGTGCTGTCCTGGCGGGTCAGCGGCACTCGGGGCACCAGCAGCCCTGGCCTGGCGGGTCGGCAGCACTCGGCGGCCCTGTCCGTGCCTGACTAACGCAGCCGAGAACGCACCAAGCCCGCGGCCGGATCCACAGCGGCTGTTTCATATTTTCCACCAAAAGCCACAAAGGAATCTGGTGTCCTGGCTCTGCTGACTAACACGTCGGGCAGTAAACAACTCCAGCTTGTAACCTCTTTCAGAGGGTACTGCCCAGAGTGCACAATGGCCTCACTTCGCTCGAGGACAAGAAACTCCCTCAACACAGAAATGCTCTGAGCGTTGCACTAAACCGAAATCTCTCCAAGCCACTGACCGACTGTGACGACCAAACCCGTATTTTTTTGCAACTAGAATAGACAATGCCCTCAGCTTGGAAAAAATCAATGGAGTTTATTCGTATTAACATAAAAACCATTAATACTATAATAATATAGTAAAAATATAAAGGCCTACAGCTTCAGAATGAATATTTCGTCTTGAATGTGGCTAGATGGTGCCGGCGGGTGGGTGTGTTATGTAAATGGCCTCTGCCAGAGCGGCTGGAGGAGCAGAGGGAGGATTGCTCTGCTCCGCAGTGGGAAGGAAGGTACTCGGGCTCCCCACGCCTGGTGTCCCCCCCACTCCCCGCGTCCCCCAGGCCAGATCAGAGCCAGCCAGTGAACTCTTCTCTAGCTCTCCGACAAGCACTGGCACCCAGAGCTGACAGAAGCCAGGCAAAGGCAGGTTCTAGTGGTAGCCCAGAGCAGTGTGGGGAGCTGACCCCCCTGCAAGGGAACCCAGCCTAGGGCTCCCAGAGCCGCTGCTGGCCTGGCAGAACACAGCATCCATTCCATCCACTCACAGCCACCAGTGCTCTCATTTACAGCATGTGGCTAAAAACCATCCTCATCAATACATTCTCGTCATTATAGAGTCCCGTCCTTTTGCGATTTCATACTTTCTGTCTTAATTATGTGAAAGAAATGGTGTGTACACTACACTGCTTTGTCCTAGCATTTCAACCATTTATTCAAAAACCAACAAAAAACCCCAACAACAAAAACAAACAAGCAAAAAACCCAAATACAAACAAAAAACAACCCACAGATAAACCACACAGATTCACATGAATACATCTGACGACTCACACTCCTGGCAGCAGCAAAAAGCAGTTTAATAAAGCCATGGACATCCTCAAGGCTCATCTACTGCACACCCTATTGTCTGCTGAGTACACAGCAACCACAACCTAGAAAATAGGTTACTTGCTACTTGTGAAAAATGCCTAAAGGAGCAGGCACTGTAGCTTACTTGCATAAATAAACAGTGATTTAGGGAAAAAAGAAAAGATTTTCTAGTTCTAAGCAAAGCACACTCACAACTGCATGCTAACACACACTTGCCAGTGGTTTTCAAGCTAAGCCCATGTTTAGTGTCAACAAACACTAAGTCAGTACATCAATATAGTAAGCGAATGCTAAGGGTTCCATATGCTCTTTGGAATGATCAATTGGCCACGCTGCTAGATAATGCCCAGTTTAGTTCAAATTGTCTGGAATTGGTCCATTTTGTACCTTCAAAATTAATGCTCCAAAGTATACTTATTAAAAAAACAGATCACCTAGAAATTCAATAGTCACCTTAGAAAAGTATATGGCTTCACACTCGGTTAACTGACAAAAGATTTCATAATACTTGAATCTACTCTGATAATTATTCTAGAAATCCTACATAAAATTAAACTGTTTCTAAAAGCAAGTTAGTATATGTTGCATATCTTTCTATGTTTCTGAATGGTGACATTACTGTGGTGAAAGGGTTAAAAGCCACTATGTCAGAGTTTGCACTGGAGAGAGAACCAACACAACTGAGTCAATATTCTATTGATCTTGGTAGCAATCTGAGCCATGTAAGCAGACAAACACCTACTGACACTGGGAATGCCTGTGTGTGCAATTACTTCCATAACCAAAGGACAACCCAGTTCTAGAAACAACATTTAATTTTTGCTTACAAAGAATTAGCACCTGGAGGTTACTTTAAAGGACAGTCTCCCTCCAACACTAAGTGCTGCCCAGCGCAGACACCACCTCTAATCATCTCTCCTTTCAAGTTCAAATAACTCAGCAAAGTATCCTCTGGTGAGCAAAACACACTTTCTGATGCCATGTAACACTAATTCCTCCACAAGCTGATTCACAATTCTACTGAAAAAAACAAAACCAAAGGAACCCACCAAACTCAGGTTTCATCTTTTCAGCAGATTATCTTGGCTAATAACTTCCACTAGGGGAAAAGACACAACAGTAATGAAGAATGAAAGTAAATTCTAGAGGGGTAATTTAAGCCTCCTCTCCACAAACTAATTTAGGGATCATAATGGATCTGTAAAAAGAACATTGCATCTGTCCAAACACACTTTTCAGTTTATCTTAATAAAACTTTAACTGAAGACAGCAGGTCATCAGCATCCATCTTCTCCAAATGTCATAGTTTTCCAGTAAGAAAGCTTATTAAACAAGAACGATGTAGAGTCAAATATGTCCCAACAACTAAATAAAATGCCATGGCTACTGAGCTCAAGGGATGATCTGACAGCTTCCACCATATCTAACTGTTAGTCAAGTAAGATCTGCACACTGAGCTCTACAGTTCAAAGGAGTGCAATGCAGAGAATAACAGTGATTGTCAGGGGGACACTAGTGAGATGTGCACTGTTGCAAAAACACTCGTGTGGAGGTGACAGCTTCACTGGAAGAGTCTGTCATTTCCATAACATACCTGCCTTACAGTAAAAGAATCACAGAATCATAGATATTAGGGGTTGGAAGGGACCTAGAAGATCATCTAGTCCAACCCCCCTGCCCGAGCAGGATCACCT
>JAOEGS010021431.1:7474-20659 GCA_025447755.1 Corythornis vintsioides | reverse complement strand
TTTATCAATATATATGAATATATAACAATTAATATATTATCATCATTATAAATATATTATCATTAATATATTATCATTCATATAACTATTTTTTCATGTGAAAACATGCCACCTCATTAAATGCAAAACCACCATCTTTGCTTCTCAAAATGTTCAAATCATCAGTCTCTGGCTAGTGGGATAGTATTCTGGAATAATGTCATGATAGACTTTAACCTCTACCTAAACTGTGAGGAATATAGCAAGAGAATTCACGTTTCAAGAGAAAAATACAGAATTGATAAAAACTGATAAATACATGAAAAATCCTCAGTCTACATATTGCATTCTCTGTTCAACATGTTTTCATAACTCTTCCTGAAAGTGAAGTTCTTTAAAAATGTCCATTGATATCTGAAAAACATGAGTTACCTGAGCCAGACATTGTCAATACCTACTGAAAGTCATCACTTTCTCTTCACTGTCTGGAATTCTGTAGTTCTATAAATGTGACAGTGACCTTTAAAAGCATGAATTGTATCTACTTTATTTTTCATAGTTTCCTGTTTCCAGAACATGATTAATTTTTGGCAAAGCATATGCTTCACACAGCTGAAAAGCCTGGCAATTCATGAGTATAAATTAGTCAGATAACAGGAAGCACTGTCTAAAATTCGCCCATCATTTAAACCATCCAAACCCTCTGAAATGAGGGGAGCAGCACAGAAGAAAATCTTGTGTTTTAACTTCAAGGCATGGATTTTTTTTCTACAATTCAGGAAGCAGTTTTTAGGGGTAGAATTTGGTGGGATTGTTTTAATATCCAGTTTTGAAGATAGAAAAGAGAAAATAAGTATCCCCATGGACTTTTCGAGAAACCATTTATCAATTAGAGCATTTTAATTTACTTAAGGAATTCTGTGAAGCTTCTTGGAAAAACTTATTTATAGAGCTTACGAAATTGATGCCTTTCATCCTTCTATTGGCTGAAAGAAAAGTTACCCAAAAGGACAATTTTCCTACTTGCATACTTGGCAAGATACATATACTCTGACAGGAAGAATTATAACTGGGTCTTTCTTGGATGTATCAAGGATAAAATAGGGTGGCCTCTCCAGATCATAGCTTAAAAATTAGTCTGTGGACACATGCAGACTTAACTACTAGCTGGTATTATTCCATACACAATAGATACTGCTATTAATTAAATTATTTATTTATTATTATTATTATTTTTAGAAGTTGTACCATTCTGACAAAACCTCATTCATCCTTAGAGGACCTAGTGATCTGACTGCAACAAAGCTATCCTTATATACAGAGAGTCACTGTGCATGGGAAGGAGATTTACAGTTATTAAATACTGTGTGTGATGCAGGAAAAGATGGATTAGTCCACCCTATGCGGGAAAAGTAAAATATTTATACTACACTGTGTAGGAAGATAAATTAAGCAGAGAATTTCCCTTTAGGAAATAATTTAAAACGTTGTTTTAGTCTGTTTCTATAATACAATAGACACGTTAGTGGAATATATTCTGAGATCACAATATAAGTAATTCATGCTTCAGTAATAATCAGAAACTACTTACTATGAAAAGGATCATTAACTAAGTTCAGAGCACTTTCCCTCTTTTCAGTCTCATTTAAAGGTGACTATGCACATTTTTAGACACGGAAAATAGAGAATGGAAAAAAGAAAGTTCATAGCCATTTGATGTATTATGAAATAGCAGAATCCAAAACCTAATGTTCACTGATCTCCCAATTGCTAAACACTCTGCTTTTCTGTGAACTATTGTATTCATAAACCCAGACAGAACCTGGAAGCAGTCAAGTTTTATTATTCAGGTTTCCTTAGTTCTGAACAATTACTTTTTAATGAGTGATCAGTTTACTAGAGAGCAGAAAGTATTCATGATGAGACTGTTTACCTGTGCAAGATCTACAGTTCTAAGTTTACTGCTTCTTACTCTTAGTGGAAGTTTTATATACTCTTTATATAGCACTTCAGCCCTGGCATAGACTCACAGGCTCAAAAGTGACCACTCTCCTCCAGAGGAAGTTCTCTTAATTGTTAAATTGAAATTATAGATCACCTTCCTTGTATTCTCTTTTTAAGGATATAAAACAATGCACTACATACTTCTCAGCTTACAAAATGGCCTTCAGCTCACTTTACACAAGCATGAGATTACAGGCTGGGCATCATTACTCTTACTCACAGTAACTAGGCAAGAGTAAACCCTAATGCCATCAAAACAGTGTGCATTTCTGCTAAAAGTACTCACCCACAAGTGAGGTAAAAATGACAAGAACTGGATAAATGTTTTTCAAACACGCATTAACAGCTACATGATGGTATGGTTTTGAGGAGAGATGAAGTGAAATTTAAGTTATACCCTAGTCAGGCTTAGCCCACTACACACATGGTGTACAGTGCAGAAGACATACTATGCCAAAATTAGAATTACTGTATACATGCTAAAAAAAGCAATGAAAATACTACTAAAGATGTAAAGCCAAATGTTTTGTAAATCCCACTTCTTTACCACGGTGAAATTATCTCATATACAATTACCATGTACTAAGCTTACTGTTGTTATAAGAAAGAAAAAAAAAAAAGTTCCATTAAAGTGCCCAAATGAATTCCAAAGGGAATAATTTCCTGAATTTAGAAAAGAGGCTGCAGAAGAGTCAAATTTTACATGCAGTTTCCTTTTTCCTGACTCTTCCTTTGGGTTATGTTAGTTGTTTACTTGTAAAAGAAACATCTAACAAACACTGTATTAAATGCTTTCCCCCAATCACTTGGGTAAACCAGGCTTTGTTTAAAAAGCTTTTAAAATAGTTAACTAGCATAAACAAGGCATCCTGACAGCTACCCACGTGAGCATTACATTTCCACCTCATTTAAAGAGAGATTATTATTTTACAAATTCATCTTTACATTGAATTAATCAGAGGCAATTTGTGAATTGTGCTTTATGGCCATAAAATACAAGAACAAACACACAAGGTGCTGGGACAAAGGACCAATGGGTTCATGTAGGTCATATGCTCAGGTCTGTTCTGGCCAAATGGGGGATCTTACACCAGGTGTGAGGATGGTCTTGAGACCTAGATGCAGAGAAAGGACAGAGAGTCATAGAACATGGCCAAAGGGGGGTATGTCCTGTTACAAACCAATCAAGAATATTTCTGTCAAGGGCTGCTGCCATGAGGTGGATTGCCTTTATCCTTCAGAATCCTCTCTCCCAAGATGAAACTTAACTAAAAGTCACAATCCAGCCTTAAAATGTAGGATTAAATTTAGAGTTTTTGAATTGTCCTGATGAACGAGGATGAATGAATGCAAGATGAAGAACCACCCAGCACAATGTTAACAGTCACAGTGCAAAGCTCATACAGAGATTCTGGGGACCTGGCACATGGTGGGTCTACTCCAGTTCTGTTCAGTCTGCTACCCACCTTGCCCTGTGTGAATGTCAATATACCTGTCTCCTCTGACCTCTGCTACAGCACACTGTACAAGACAGCAAGACTTGCCAGGAAAGCTACTGGCAAGGTATCTGGTAGATACTCTGAAAATTCTTCCCTTCAAACATGCCTCAACTGGAGAAACACATTTTTTTCCCAAGAGGAAAGTGTGCAGCATGCAGTTCCAGCTACTCTGTCCAAGAGATGTGAGCACAGCAACTAAAAGGCCTTTAGCTCTACCTGTTACACTAAAAACCTCCTGTCTGCACATGATCACATCAGGATTAACATCCTGAAGTTGAATTTTACGCTTGGCTACACTAAGATATTTCCAACACAGTGAACTACTGGCATAATTAACTCTAAACCCTAACACACAGACAAGAGGACCACGGTAAATACAATCAGTACAAACTCCAGCTTGCCCTCACCTATTTCATGATGGCAGTTGCAGGGAATTCTGGCCAAAGATGTTGACTCAGGACTATTCTCAGGGCTGCTGAGGTCTCTGGTTACAGCAGAGCAATCCATGGAGCTGCAGCTGCAGCACTGACTTGTACACATGCAAACTAGGAACAAGCCCTAGCTTTGAGAGGGTGTGAAAGAGTCCCGTTCACTTTGGGTGCTACACCACAAAATAAAAGTCTTTTCTGTCTGAAAGAGAAGCATTTAGACGCTTCTGATTGATGCTGGAGGAGTAATCTCTCCTACAGGTCCTGGATCAGCCTGGCTGCACTAAGAGCCTGGATGTGAAGTTTTAACATTAAAAGGGGTAATGTGAACAATGAATCTTCAGTGAGTTAACCAGGCTGTAATGACCCTTCAAGAGCAGCTAGCAATAACTGAGCAGCATAATAGCAAATAGGTTTCCCAAAACCAGGTCATCGTGCTGCAAACAGGGGCCTGTGTGTGTGAGACAATGATGACAGTATTTAATCATCAGCTTCACCGTCCCAACTCTTCTTGACCACAGTGTCTACACCCAGACAACACAATCACTGCGGTCAATGCACTCGTAATGTGTAGCATTAAAAAAACCTGAAATTTAACATAAAACCACCCACATTTCTGAGAAAAACATTCTGACAAAATTTCAAGTATTTACATGACGTCTTGTTTGCATAATATATGAAACATCACCAAATAACCACTCTTAACTTCTAGAGATTCAGGAAATATTCCAAAGAATGAGTCACTATCAGTTGATTTTAATTTCTTAGGAAGTGAATTGTCAGTAGAAACTTGCTTGGAATTAAAAAAGAGCTACTATTGCACATATGTTGTGCATATGCATATATAATAGTACAGTTAAAAAGAAATACTGTTCGAAAATATGTATAAATATAGATAAAAAGGTGCCACAATATAAACAATACAAATAACATTGCTCTATACTTACCTACCACTTTATTCCACCTTTTTACCACAGTTAAAACTTACAATTAAGAAGACTTTGACAATAATTTTATATTGTATTAAAATATTTTGGCACTGAAGTAGCTAAAAATACAGGGGCTAATTTATTGTCAAGTAAAAAAACCCAGCTTTTCTCTCACACATGTACAAATCCACTGAAGCAGGGATAATAATGAACAGAATTGGGCCCTAAAAAGTTCTAATTTGACACTAATCAGTAATAAAAGGCAATGCAAACTTGTGTTAAACTGATTACACCCATATAGCAATATCTGCATAACAGCTTTAGCTGCTTAGCAACAAAAGTAGAAGAATACCAGATAAAATGGATTATAAACTCTGATTATTCCCAGATGAATTTAACAGTGGCCAGTCAGTTGGGTTAATTTGCACTGTTTATCATAAGTGACACTTCTCTGAGTTATTACTTCAGAAGATATTTACTACTTTGTGCAAAAACAGGTAAGAGAAGAGAAGACTGACAGTGTCAGTCACATACTGCAATGATTCTTATTAAATTAACTTAGAATACGCATATGATTTAATTTTCTTCTTCTGTTTTACATTTTCTTACATAAATAAAGCAAGCCACTTAAAAAATCGATCTCTGTTTTACACCTTTTGTGATGTTCCATTTTTCCATACTGATCCTTGCAGGTTATAAAAATACTGTACGGCACGATTCCAAATCCTCCTTGGAAACATTTAAATATAAGCTATGAGGAGAAGGAGGACTGATTACTCTTGTTGTTCAGAGGGGGATGAAGAAAGATGTTCAGAAATTTGCTAAAATCATAAAGGAATGTCGTGACAACAACAAAATCTCCTAAATCTTAACTTTATAAACAAAAGCCTTCTAGCATTACCCAGAATGTGCAGGGAGTAGTAGCTGAACCACAGTTCTCACATTCTACCAGTAACCAGTAGTAAACCATTAGGGCAAACATGATAGTTATGGGATTAACACCACTGCAATAGGGTCACTGCAGCCTGTTCCTACATATGCTTCAGTTCTGTCACTGCCTTGTGGCTGATCTCTTTTTTACTACACTAGAACACAGCAAAGAAATGAATGGCCATGCAGCTGTTTTTAACATACAGACAATGGGAAGGAAAAAAGTGATTATGAAAAGTTTTCATGGGTTAGGTAAGTCTAACTATTGAGCTGTAGTAACTGACTTTCTCTGTCCTTTACTTGGTTTTTTTTCTCAAATACAAATACTTCACACACTTTATCTCAAGCTTTGTAACAGAACCCAGTTCTCAACTTCCATATCACTGCAAAAACATTATACAAATAATGTATAAAAAACATTAATGCATTTTCACTGTTCTAAGAACTGTATAAAGATATTATTTGTTATTTGCCATTTGAACAGGCTATTATCTTGGTCCTGCTAGACAAAAAAACCAACTGTGCTACGAAGAGAAATTATGTATGAAAAATTACCAACTAGGCACATGCCACTGGAACAGCTTCTCACCATCAGCTCTCTCTGTCTTTCCTTCTCCTTGCTCCTCAAGCACATCGACAGCATTATCACTATAGAAACTTAGTTGATAAGCAGTAGACCTCTTTCTTTTTTGAACACTTTTTATACTACACAGAACAAGAAAACTCTTGAATTTTTTCATAATCTCATTTCCAACAAGAGAGTTTTAGAATTCTTACTCTGAACACTGGATGTTAAAAACATTTGTAAATTCAACATTTGTCATTCAACAAATGACACACCCCATTGATGTACAAAAGAAACCCCAAAAATGGCACCTCTGAAGTGTTTTGTGTGTTTTATGCATGGGGGGTTGTTATTTAAAAAAAAAAACAACTCATTTACTGCCATCTCCTGGTACTGAGAATAGTATTTATGCTATTTAACAGTGCTGTTCAATATCACTGAAATGTCTCAATTTAATCAGAAATATTTTCAAAATGTTGCAGTATTTTTTATGTTGCTGCCTTTTCTTCTCCTCTTAGTGAGGATTGTTCCTTGGCCACAAGCTGGTAAAAGGTTCACATTGCTTACCTTTGTCTGGAAGCAGCAGTAAAGTTGTGTTAGGTAGGGATGTTTCCTTGCTAGTGCCAGAATTCTCTTTTCTGTCATTGTACAGTCTACATCATCATCCTGAAGTATGACATCTTTCTTCAAGACCTTCACTGCATATACTTCATCTTTTCCTTTCAGCTCAGCTAACATTACCTAAACCAAACAGAAATTCCTGTTTGTACACGAACAACGAACACCATAAATGCACAGTTTCATGTGAGTTTGCACTGGAAAGAGAAAGACAGTTACCAACTTACCCAAATGAAGTTGTATGTTTATAAAGTTAAAAGTAATGTACATTTAGAAAAATGTACCTCTGGTATTCTTTACAATTTTAAACAAATAGTATCTATTTTGTTCATTAGTTAAGAATGGAGCAGATAAAATGATTTTATCCCCTCATTCAAGTATCTTAATTACTGCCTATTATAGTGAGTTTTCAAAAACTAAAAAAGGAAGGAAGTTGATATAGAACAGGAATTTATTTCCCACTTTTATCTCCCACTTTTGGTATTGAGATTTTGATGTGATGAAGAGAGTATACAATCCCCTGTATGAACCCGGCCGCTTTAAAGTTGTTGATTTTAGCTACTGCTATTGTTTAAGGTTCAAGTCCTATACTCTGCTTAAGATCAGTTCTGGCTTGGAGCCAGTGTAATCTTCAGAGAAAGGATTAAAAAACAGGGAGACAAAAGAATTGCTTCAGTCATGTTCCCCTGCATCTGCAGTTCCCGTGTACCAAAGAAGGAAGAGTGCACTTGTGATAGAGATTCACATTTCAGTTCTCTTCTTTGATTCCACAATGCACAGCACTGTGAAAAAAAAAAAAAACCCTCTCTAAATTCTGTAAATAGAGCTATGTCCCTTCCACCTTTTCCAGTTCCCCGCTGTGGGAAGGTATCTGGAGAATTACATCTCTGCTGCATAGGTGGTATTTTGTTCAGCTGACTATGCCTCTTGTAGTCTTCGTATCTGAGTGGAAGTGCTTGACTTCTGCTTCCTTCAGCACTGAACACACCCACTGAGGAAAAAACAACCATACACACTGTTCTGTGAAGTAAGTACACTTGAAATGGGTGTCATCTAGAAAGGGAATGAACTCAGAACTCCACAGAATTACTACTGGGCAGATTTCTCCTGCTTGACCACAACTAATTATCTTGTTGAACAGTATATATGTAACTTTACATACGTCTTTATTACCAACAGCCTGAAACAGTGAAACACTGTTTTTATTTTTATTTTCAGAAGTCTTAACCATAGTTAAAGTGAGCTAAAGCAAAGAAAAAAAAAAACACAAGAAAAAAAGTTGATCAGGACACTGATATTTTTGATCTGTGGGGTAAAAGCTGCTCTTATCCAATAGGTAAAAAGAAACCTCCAGCATTGAAGCACTTTCTGAATGTCACTATGAATATCTTCAAAGCAGTACAGTCACAAAAAGCCTGCACACCAGTAAAATAAAAAGCAAAACAAAACAAAGCTACCCACCTTGCCAAAGCTGCCTTTCCCTAATACTTTGATGAAGTTGAACTCTTCAAGGCCTATTCTCTTGGTCTGTGCCTGTTTGACCTCCCCATTTTCACCATTCTCCCCAGGTTTGTTAAGCTGGTTGTCTGCTGACGTTGTAGCTGTTGCTCTGTGTTCCTCTCCCCGATTGTCAAATGATAATGCTTTCCTAATGTTGTTTTCCAGCTCTTTGATTTCTGGGGAAATGTGAGAAAAATTAAAAATGAAAAAAAAAGGTGTTTTAAACAAGCACCAGAAAACCAGCCTCTGTTAGTCTGTATCAGGTTTGGGAAGGGACATTCATCACCCACAAACGCTGTGTAAAGCATTCTGTGGCTAAGAATACACACTGAGAAAACTGCTTCCCCACCTCACAGTCACCAGCCAAACCCTTGCTCTAACAGGAAGGGTGGCCTTTGAAAATGAACCTAAGAGAATGACATACCCAAAACTTGAAAGATAAGTCAGAACAGTAGTTGTTTTATTGATTTTGGGTGTTCCTGTGCCACAGAGAAGCACTTTGTTTTGAAAGGCCCTATCTTTCTGCTGCATTTACTCATCTTCCTGCTTAAGTATTTTAGAGTTGTGTCTTCAAAAGTTCAAAGGATAGTTGGGTGCCCCAGTCCTTGAAGTCAACATGAATGGAGCATCTTACTCAGCTCCAGCTGTTATCAGATGCCTGGCAATAAAGTATTTGACCACATCCTAGTGCTGCTACGAGTTGTGTAGATCTGCTAAATGGTTTTGAAGCTTTCTCAGTGTTAAATACAGTGAGTCCTGGTGAGTAAAGAACCTTGGGATCTGCCACAAGCTCTTGCATAGTACTTCTGCCTGATGGCATTAGAAGGAACCACTTTACTGGACAGGTACAAAAATGAAATTTCAAAAGGTACCTAGATGAATTATTTGTCTTATTTTAAGCAAAACATCATATATTTTAAAAAAAGAGTATTATTTAACCAAAATATTATCTGTGAAACCAGAAGATTGACAAATCTTAATTAGTTCTGAGTTTCACAGTACTTATTACCATGAAGCTTTTTAAGTGTCTTCCCTAACCAAAAACAAGAAGTGGGCCTTTTAAGAGAGTTTTGAAGTACTTCAAGTGCTTCATTTTCTGTTGATAACTATTCTGTTGGTTCTACAAGGGTGGGACTGGTAGTTTTTTTACTCTTTACAAAGAGGGAAAATATGTCACTGTATGTTTCAGTTAGGAAATATAAGAGATGTTTGACCTTGATCACATGGAGAAGTTGGTGCTGACTTTGACCTGTCTTCTTCTGATGATGTGCTTCCAGGGACTGGTTGTTGAGTCTCTGCACCTGCAATTAGCTAAGAACAATTCCAAAGCAGTACTAAGCTATGAGATCCTACCATGCCAAGAAAAAAATTAATTTAACAACATTAATTCACAACTATGGAAGAAAGTGAAAATGTTCAACCCCTATAGACTCTCACTGACATGACCTCAACTATACAGTAGATGGTATCAAATGAAATGGAGACCATAATATAAACAGAGGAAGAACCAGACATGTTAAAAAAACAAATAATTTCTTAAGATGAGATAAATATAATAAACATACTCAATGAGTGGGGAAGTTTTTAATAGAACCCATGGGTCTGTGTAGAAATGTGTAGAAAAATGTGGTAAATAAATTTTAACTACATCAAAGACCAGCAAACACCACAATTAACTTATTCCTGAGATTTACACGTTTCTTCAACATATTTAAACAATGTATATGGGATAAGTGTGCAATAATCAGGAAAAAGATCAGAACCAAATGTCATGTTTAAAGAAATTGTGGTCAGAAGTGCCTATTTCTGGAAGTGAGAGCAGTGGGTCTGTTGTCACAATCATGCACAGAGAAAGCATGGCCAAATTGTGATCCTGGCTACGTATTATAAATTCAGAGCAACTCCATCATCTTTGGACATGGGTGATGTGTGCTTTTTATTTCTAGAACAGTCTAGTTTTTCCTCTAATAGCGATGATAACTCTGGAAGCATCATCTGGCAAACAGCTCCTCATCATGAGGATCAGCACATTGCTCAATTACCAGCACTTATAATGTTTGGAGTAGTGCTGTGTCTCAATCAATCAACTGGCCAATGACAATTCTGAGCCACAGACACATTTATGTTTTCATGAACTGTTTAGTCAGGTACTTTCTGACAGACTCTATACAGACTCCAGGGTTGCAAAAATGTAGAAGGGCAAAATAATTTCCATACTCAAGTTCAGAATGGATGATTTGCACTTCTAAATCAAAAGCCAAATTCTTAGTTCTGTACTGACAAAAAAAAATCCTTTTCAAGTTAAGGGAGTAGTCTAGAACACCAACTAGTAAAGTGATAATATAGCCATACTTAATAAGGTTGTAAGTGACACTAGACTGCAAAAGTACCTTTTTCCTCCTCTGCCCACTATTAGTGATCTTATCTGGAGTGACTCCAAGATCTGCAAGAACTTTAGCTATGCCTCTAGCATCCACTCCACAGTTTGGTGCCACGTTTGTTTCACAGCGTCGATGTACATTCATCTTGCAAACTGCAATGAAATGTGAAGTAACAGAGTAAATTAAATACTATCTTGGTATGTATTTGTCTTACTTATATCAGACCTTACTGAACCCGGCAGTAAATTTTTCAGTAGAAAAATACTTAGTTGCTTTTACACATCAACGCTAATATAAAATTATTAATCTGTTTATCATTCTTCTGCTATGATAATGTAGAACAGTGTTTTCGCAAAGTACCCAGAACAGACAGAGGAAAAAAAGAAAATATTTAATGATCCTGTAAATCTTAAATGGAATTTGAATTAGAATGGAAGTCCTTCAGTGCCTGGTTTTCAGTGGTTCACTCTCATACTGAGAGCACATTAGTTACTCATGGATTATTGCTTCCTGGTCTATTTTAATCAAGTAGATTAACTCCTGATGTAGACAGGCATAGAATTAACTGCTTTAAGTTTTAATAAAAGTCTTTGGCACTGTTTGACACACTCTCTCTTTAGATGGCAATCCATTTACTAAGCTCTTTCTCTTAAATATCATCTCCTGAAATTAGATAATAGTAAGAGGAAAAAAAGAGGTTACACTGCTTCCAGGTTACGGGGTACAGGGGAGAGCACAGTGCACTTAAAAATAGCACAAATTTTATAGCAGCAAACATTTTCTGTTAGACTTCACTGCCCTCTTGTGGAGCAAGAAATAACGCAAGCAAAACTGCAAGTGGAATCAAATACGAGGTTCACATTCATTTGCTCAAAATCCTCACTTTGTTACTTTTAAAAGGAAAAAAAAATAAAAAGGTACTTATTTATAAGGCTGCACTTCAGTAGATCGTTCATCAAGGACAGTTTCACTGTGTGAGCCCTGGGAAAAACAAACCACACTGGCCTCTGAGACAATACCCAGGCTCTGCATCTGCAGCAGCAACCAGGCACTTCTGGAAGCAGGTGTCTTTTCACTTCGAGTATGTTTCTGCTCACAAGCAGAGCAAAAAGGAGTTGCTACACATGGTATTTTCAGTGCTGTGTACTGGGTGACAAAAGCTCAGTGGCAGTAAAAATCTTTGGCCTAGGTTCCGTAACAGTGGACACTGGGGAACTGAACTGCTTGAAAGAAAGCAACCAGGAAAATTCTGTACAGCCCAACATCACAAAGGTATTTGATAAGCAGCAGCACAGTAATGAGCAGGGAAGCCACAGAAGAGGATTACACTTCTGGAATACACTTTTCATGGTATTAATAACCACACTGAGCAAGCAAGTACGTCACTGAAGAAGGAAACACTGTTCACATCTTGTTAAGAGAGAAAACAAAACATGGAGAAAATGACACTGCAGCTCAGGTGAGTTCTAGATTTCATGCAGACAAAAATATATTTTTATAGGCACTAATGTTATGACATGAAAGCAACACAGGCTCTCTGAGCCATTGCTTCTATGCAGCTACTACAATAAATGCACACATAAGAGAAATAACTTTATTTTCTACAGTTAAGAACAGATGAAGCACTATGGTACTTGAGAGGGAATATGAAAGTGACCTAATATATTCTTAGATTAAGTGGAGAGATACTATAGCTCTGATTAAAAATGAAAGGGAAACACAAAATCAGGTTTAATTGAAAATTCTACTCTGCACATATCCTCACCTTACTTAAGATAGCATTTGAACCAAATCTTAAACAGTACTGAAATAACAGAGCCTAATGTTTTATCACTGCTCATTATCTAGGATCACAAGGGAAGGTCTGAACTTTGGAAAGCTCTCACTGTGTACCTCAATTTGCCACAACAGAAGTTTGTTCTTTCCCTTGCTGCTCAGCAATTTGTAATATGAAATGTTAGGGCTGACCCTCACCTATAGTTATGTCCCACCTTAAATACTGCAAAGGATGTAATTCACAGATTACATGTTTATAGGTATATGAGTGACTCCATGTTTCAGCAATTGAGTAGTGTACACAAAATTATTTATTTATGAAGCTGGACCTACCCATTTGTAAAGCTGTGACAAAATGAAAATGCCTATAATTCCATTAGGAACTACTTTGTAATAATCAGCAATCTTTGTGACATCATTCCCTTTAACCCACTAAATGAAGTATTTTATTTACCATTTCCAAAATATTCCTTACGTTTACAAGTGATTGTACTTCCCCCCCCCCCCCCCCCCCCCCGTACAATAATACATTTTCTCTCCACACAAAAAAAACAACATAGAACCCAACCACCACTT